>JAODAL010055511.1:0-23907 GCA_025379985.1 Phyllomedusa bahiana
CCTTCCCCAAGACTTTAGTAACAACGTCCCCGTGTCCCCATAGACTCTAAGAAAGAACTCCCGCGTCTCCAAGACTCTATATGAGAACGTCCTCTGTCTCCCTAATCTATAGTAAGAACGTCCCGCTGTCTCCATAGACTTTAAGTAAGAACGTTCCGCGTCTCCCAAGACTTATAGTGGAAACGCCCGCTGTCCCCCATAGACTCTATGGAAAACTCCCCTGTCTCCCATAGACTCTATAGTAAGAACGGCGCTGTCCCCCAAAACTCTATAAAAAACGTCCCGCTGTCCCCCATGACTTATAGAAGAACGCCCGCTTTCCCATAGACTCTTAGAAAGAAGTCCCGCTGTCTCCCATAGACTCTATAGTAAGAACGTCCCACTCTCTCCCATAGACTCTACAGTGAGAACTCTCTACACACCCTTTTGTAGGGTGGAGTTACAGTCAATGGCTTGTTTATGCAAACATTAAAAACCAGACTTGAGGACAAGCAAAATTAAGTGCCAAAAAATGCAAATCGCGCAAAAAAGGGCAATTTTTTCAGCAGCTTTTGACAGGCAGGAGATAAAAAAACTTTTAGAAACCTTTTTAGGATTTGGTTTTCAGGTCGTTTTTTGTCCACTGCAGGGTAGACAGAGCCTAAGGCTGTCACATACAGAATGAAAACTGGTGGCACATGATAGGATTTTCACCAATAGATTGGACATATGTGTAATGCTCACCTACTGATAGAGCCCCATTCTAAGTTTTTTGGCCCCAATGGCTTTCTGTTTAACCCCTTGACCCCATGCAGCGCCTATCTCCCCCCACCCCTTTCCTCCAACCACCAGCCCTATTATACCCACTGCCCAAACTCTTTCCCCCAATCAAAAAAGGGACACAGGACAAGGGTTGGATATTCCAAAACTTTATCCGTAACCATGGGGCTGGGGTCGGGAGCCAATTTAGGTCTGGGGAAAAAGCCCGATGTTCCATTCCTTTACTTTGCCCTCAGCTGTCCCCCCCGACTAAAGGGCCCCAAAAAAGCCACCTCGGGTGTACCACTCTCCCCAGCCTCAGAACACTGCCCTCAGAGCCCCCGCCTTTGCTAGACCTTCCCAAAGGGCCCCCAAACAAGGGGGGGACCAGATTATATCTGCCTCCCCCACCGATTTCCACAAACTCAAAGGGCCCCCCAACCCCGCCACCCCGAGCATGAAGACCCCTCAAGATGCGACGCACCCCCACACCCAAAGCCCCCTTCTATACCCTCCAAAAATGCCAAGGGGCCACAAAACCAATCCCACGGCGTTCAAGTGAACCCCGTTCCCCCCCCCCAGAAATCTCCTTTCCCCGGCTCCAAATCCCGATGGCGCACGAAAAAAGCCACCTTCCCACCACGAAAAGGCCCCAACCGCACCCCAAAGTGCCTCGTGTGCCATCGGGCCCCCTCCCCCGAGGGTCCCAACCCTGTCTCCCCAACTCCCAAGGGCCTGATACGCCCCCAATTACGGCGCTAGCGATGCCTAACAACCCGTCCCAGCGGGGACCCGTTCCACAAATCCGGGGGGCAAGGTTAAAACCGCTTTCCCGTGTCCGGAGCCAAGTCCCGAAACCGATCCCCCCGCAAACGAACAAGGAACCCCAAAGTCATTTTGATCCCGGGAATTTAAAAAAGCACCACCCAAGCATTTAAATTTCCAAACACGGCGCACGACTCCCAACAAAAAGAACCCCTGGGGGGAGACGCCGACTGCAAGTTAAGGCCCGGGCCCCCCACACCCAGGTTGTCACAAGAAAAGACCTTCCGATTTCTACTTTTCCCAAACCATAAATAAACCGCCACCACAATGGGGGAGCATTCCCAAAAATGCCCCAAAATTTCCCAACCAAACCTTCGGGCACCCCCCCTCACACCCCCCAACACCACTCCCCGGCCAATACGCTCCAAAACAACGCCCCAGCAGACCGTATAAATCTCCACCCCCCATTGGACACCACAGGCTCCAAAATCAACGAACCGTCCCCATTATACTTCTGCAAAAAGGCCTCCCATACCCTCAAATCCTCCTTCAACTCCTTTGAAAGGCGTATGAAGTGATGTGGAGCAGGCACCCCTGCCGTGGCTGCCGCCAATCTGGGGCAAAACACTCGACCCATCGGGATAATTCTACAAGCAACATTCAACTTCCCTAATAAAGACTGCAACTTTCGTAACGGCAAATTCTTAAGGAGCAGGGACCTGGCTACCTCGGCCCTCAGGTTCGCCAACTTATCTTCCGGCAAACGACACTCCATAGCAATGGAATCGATACAAATCCCAAAAAAACTGAGGCAAGTAGATGGCCCAACCGTCTTGTCCGGCGCCAATGGCACCCCAAACCTGTCTGCAACCCACTGCATGGCCCCCAATGCCACCGAACAAATCCGCAACTCTGCCGGCCCCACAAACAAGAATTCATCCAAATAATGGATCACCGACAAAACACCGGAAACATCCCGCACCACCCATTCCAAAAAAGTACTAAATTTCTTAAATACGAACACGAAATCGAGCAGCCCATCGTCAAACACCGATCCACATAAAATCCCCCGTCCCAAAACCAACCCAGCAACCGAACACTGTCCGAGTACCGGTAGCAAGCGAAACGCCGACTCAGTGTCGGTTTTTGCCATCAATGCCCCCCCCCTAAGTACGCACCCACCGACCGCCTCATCAAACAAGTGTATTTTTCCACCGAATAAAAACCTGAGTCAATTCCCATCATTGACCCATACACCCCTGGGGAAGGACAGGTGATGAATCAGCTCGAAATTTCATATCATAGTTTGGCTCCTTCTTTGGCACCACCCCCGGGGAAAAAATTTTAAGTCCACAACGGAAGAGCCGAGAACGGCCCCTCCTACCTAGCCACCTCCCTTCTAACTTCTCAGCCACCCCCCCGCCGGATAAACCCAAAGCCGACCGCAATTTTGGGGTGAAAGGGGGCCCTCGTCCCTGGGGCAGGATCCAAAAAAACCGAAACAAAAACTTCCCCCTCAAAACTGTGCCTCCCCCGATCAGGAAATCTGTTAGATACCCTCATCCGGCCACCCAACCCTTCCCACCCCCCGTGATTTTTTTTGGCCTTTTCCCCTTTCCTTTCGCAGGCATCTTGGGGCTCCTGGAGCGGGCACTGCCCCCACCGAGCAGCGTGCTTAAATTTACAATTGCTCCCGAACCGACACTGTTCCCCCTCCAACCCCGTACGAGCTGCTCCCATCCCGCGCCCGGGCCCCCCACCAACCCCCCCCCAGAAAAGGACGCCCAAAAACCGAGTGGGGGCCATCACCCCCACCCAAAGGGGCCCAAATGTCCTTCTGTCCCACTGATTGACGGGCGATTGTCTTCCCTACAAATTGGGGGGGTTGACCCGCAACCACGCCTCCCCCGCCATAGACCCTAGGGGCCTCCGCAATGGAATATAAATACAAAAAGGGCCCAGCATTCCCGGTGCCTTCTCGCTGAGACACCCCCAAAAATACAACGCTTGAAACCCCAATTTGCAAACGTTGGGGAATCAACCCCCACCGACGTTTTTTCCTCCTCCTCCTTTTTGCTCTCTTCTCTTTCCCCTTGTCCAAATTAAATTTTTCATGCAGAAATAAAAAATACTCCACATATTCCCCCTCCCAAATTTTTCCCCACTCCTTCAGAAATTGCCCCCAAGGCCCCTCGAACACACATACACCTCCCCTTTTGCTCTATCTCCAACCGCCCCCGAACCCCCCTTATCTTTTCCGTTTGGACCGACAACCGTCACTCCCGGCTACCCCCTGCCCGTACCGCCCCCCAAAACGCCCCGCTAAAAACCCCCGCCCCACCAAGCGCATCGAAGGCATCGGCCCCCCCGCCGGAAACTGGCCCCCCCCAACCCCAATGGGAAACGGACTAACTAATCGAAAACCCCCCCTACCAGCCCCTACCAACCCCTACCCCAACCCCCACCCCCAGGGACCGGGCCCTCCCTTCCCGCCCCAACCCTGGCCCCTGAATTGGAAAAAAAAGACAAACAACTAAAACCCAAAACTCACCGGACGCACAGTGCTGTGACCCGCCACCGCACCACACCCCTGAAAACCTGGCCCCTGACCCCCTCCACCGAACCCGGAACATTTGGGGGGAGGATCCCCGCTCCTGCCTAAGCCACCGACTTCTCCACGATGACGAACCCGCGGGGGAAACCCCGGGGGGTAAGGACGCGTCACCCCCTGACGTAGAATGCCAAGACCGCGGAACCCGTCTGCTCAAGGGAAATCCTGGCCCCGATCCCCCGGCACCGCGTCCACCCGCCCGTGTGGCTGCAGCTCCCCCGACCGGAACATCGCCAGATGGACTGCCGTCCCCAGGATACCACCGGGGAAACACCCCAGCAAGCGCCCACCGAACATCAGGGCCCGCGTGCGCGCGGGCCCGTTCCCCCTTTTGGGGTTTCCCCCCAGACCGGGGGGCCCGTGACCTACCCGCTGGCCGGGGTGCCCGGCCCAAAGGGGGACCCTGGGGGAGCTCCGTGCAACCTGGGTCCGGGGGGGCATTCAGGGCTAAGGGACTGCCCTGCCCCGGGACGGGGGAGGGGGGGGAGGAAATCACCCCGGGCCCCCTGCCCGCTCCCCTTTCTCCATACCCCCCCGACCGAGTGGCCAGCCAGCAGGCCCGGGGGCACCCCACCCTCCTCACTCCTCCAACAGCTCCTCCACAAACCCTCACCCTCCTAGGGACAGGCGCAGCAGGCACCTCACTGCTTCCCGCCGGGGCTTCTGATCCCCCTTCCCATGCAGGGGCGGTTTTTTAAAACCCCGCCCCCCCCCCCTTTCACAGAGCACCCCGCTGTCGCGAGGGGGCGGGGCCGGGCGTCGGTCTGCAAAACCTCTCCTGTCCCACTCCGCCTACGGTCCGGCCCTGTTCTGTACCAGGGTTCAATTGGCTGCAATCATATGGGGGGGGGGGGGCAATCGCTGTAGTGGGGTCCACAGGGGCAGCCAAAATTTGGTGAAAACCCCCAAGGGGTAGAGTCTAAGGGAAACCCTGGTTCTCACCCTTTTACTACTTGTTCAAGGTCTGGACCTCGCTGCAAGGAACTCCCAAGTCACTTGCAGTAACAAACCATTTACCAGTACAGCAACTTTTTAAAATTTTTTTCACGTATTTTAAAGCTATTTATTGTTATTGTGGGTTATTATTTTTTTAATAGTAATATTTTTACAAAATTTGGCAACAAAATTTATTTGAACAACTTTTTTTTTATGGGGTCCTAAAAAAATTATTTTTTATTTATTTTTGGTTAAATAAAGGGACACCATGATGTAAACTCATCGGACCCTCGCTATGGTCAATGGGGTCTGTTGGTGTCCATCAAGAAACAAATTCAGTTCTGCCTCTGCATTGAAGCTCCAAACAGAACATCCGACTCAGACGTGAACTGGGCCAAACTTTTATTCTAGTTGTTAGCGTTGTGTGGATAAAAAAAATAAATATTTTTTTATGTTTAACTACTTTTGCAAAATAAAACAAAAAAAAACACCTTACTTTTGGCCCCCCTTTAAAAAGGTGCAATTTTCATTTTAAACCCTAATTTTGCTTTAATGCAGCAGTTTTTTCATCACCTTTTTTATCAGATATGTTGTCGTTTTGCAGCTGCTCCTGGACTTCACTGCATTACATCTGAAGCTACCACACTTTAAATTTCAATTTTTATAACCAGGGGGTCTTGGCCACACTTACCTCGGGTTTTCTGGGGAAGGCATTATGGGGGAAAAGGGGCCGAAAGCCAAGCGCCCTCATTAGATCAAAAAATCCTCAAATTTCCCCTTTTGACTCACTGAATCTTTAAAGGGGTTTTGCCACATCTCAAATTTTATACCTCCCGCATCCGGCCTTCACTCATGGGGTCAGAAGGAGGGGTGTGGATTGTTTTTTAATTGCATATCGTGAAAACCCGCAGGATACATCACCAGGCCTTTCCCTCTTTTTCAAAAAAAAGTCTTTTAGTATAAAAACTTTGGGGTAGCTCGAGGGAGATTTTTTTCCTCACAGCACAAGTCCTAGGTTTTAAAACCCCCAGGGAAACCCAAAAAGTGATTTTATTTCCTTTATCAAAGCACAACCTCATTGAGGTTTTTTTTTGTATTTATTTGCAGTGTTGACAAAAAACAAGGGGCCAGAGACGGGGGTAGAATACGCACCCGGGTTTTAAAACCCTATCTGCCCGAGAGGAGAGGGGATTCTGAGCATGTCTACCAGGACGAGGAGCCTCACCCTGGGCGTATCCCCGGAAGAGCGTAAACAATGGACATAAGGGGGCAGCAAAATAAAAACGGTCCAAATTTTTAATAATAAGAATGGTGAAAAGTTTGTTATTTCATTTGCAAGTTTCCCACATCAAAATTTTCTTCATGCAAAACCCCCTTTAAAAATTTGCCAAACCGGATCACTCATCTACAGACCTGTTTCGGTTTTTTTAGGGCAAAAAAAAAAACTCAAAACTCCACAGCCTATATGTTCTCTCCCCAAGAGAGTATCCCCTTTTTGGGTAACCCAAATGAAAGGAGGGAGAGAGATTGTCTGCAGCCCGTGGCTGGATTTTTTGTCCCTAATGAATGCCCATGTGCCAGATAGCCAAGATGCTTATCTCATGGTGGCTCAGTAGATGTTTGCTACGTGGCTATTCAGTGTGTCTCCCCCTAGACATCAATGACAGGTGACCATCCTCACTGCACCTGAGACATCGCCGTGCACATGTCTTTTTGGCTTGGCTTTCCAGCACAAATGCAGAATCTCTTTGTCAGAGACAGAAACCCTCGGACGGACTGGTCCTGGAGCACCTCTGGTCCAAGCACTGACAGCTGGGAATGCTTAACATTCGCAATCCACCGTGACAGATTGTAACAAAGGACAGAGCCTTGGCTCTCTGCAGTCAGCGTCTGCACCGAAGACTGACACAGCACTGATCAGCTTCCCCTAGTCCTGATGGTTAACACTAGGACAAAGACCATGGCTGTGCTGACAGCAGTGTTCTCCTGAGACGCGCCGGTGTCTGACATGGGGCTCCCATGGCTCTGCTAGCTGGACAGAAGGAGTGACTGGAAAAGGAATAAAATTCTCCGAAATTGTATCTCAATGAAATCTGCCCTTGTCATGAACCGTCATACAGGAAAAATAATTGTCTTGTATAGAATTGAAATGTGCAAAATCTAAAAATAAATCGACCCATTTCACTACCAAAAATGTAAGGGGTTCTGTATTAGTAAAGAAGTTGCCTGGAAAAGCGGAGTTAACCCCTTCCTGCCAAACCAATTTTTTTGTTACGTGACAGACGTTTTTTCCTTCTCGCTTTTCAAGAGCCATACCTTTTTAATGTTTCCACATTGTTGTATGAGGTTAGAACCACAATACATGGGAGCAAATAATCCACAAGAATACCAAAACTTAAAGGGGTTTTGCCAAGAAGTGAGTTCCTTACCTAACAGGCTGATACCCCCCTCTTGAGGCTTGAAAAAAGGGGCGTTGTGTTTCTGTGTTTAAAAAAACAAGTACCTCCTCTGTGATGTCATCGCCCCACCTCCCATGCACGTTCCTGATACTCTCTGTAGTTGAGCAAACCTGTTTTGCTAATCCACAGAGGAGAAGTGTATTGTGCACAAGTTATATATGGGTTTTATTTCTCCCTCTTATTTGCTCAGGAGAGAAGATAAGCTAGGCAGGCAGCCTTCTTTCATTCCTTCATGAAGGGATTCCGGGTGAGAGGGAGGGGGGCTGAGCAGACAGCCAGGGAGAGTCTGCATGTTTACTCAGATAATTACATTACAACCAGTGGATTCTCTATACAGCAGACACAGGATCTTTTCTCCCCAGTCCCCTCAAAGCTCCTTCATGTTCCCTGCCATCAGATAAGAAGTGCAAACAACGCAAGCGCGGCCAGATCAGCTCCTGTCAGCTCCTGGTTGTGTCTAATGTAAACTGTCAGGAAACCAAGGGCATGTAAGTCAGGCTGTAGCTCTCAGAGGCTTCACTTTTTTTAATGACATATATTTAGAAAAGTGATTAAATACCCATTTTGGAGGAACCCACGTCAACATTAGATTGTGGCAAAACCCCTTCAATGAAAACTTTATTAAAACTTTATGAAAGGGATTGTCTCACTACAAAGATGAGCTGTCAACGTGCAGGGAACAGTAAATGAAGACGTTTTCCAAATACATTGCTTTGTTGAGGAGATAAGAGTGCACACAGGTTTCTCTAGTTACCATCCTGCTCTCCCTGCTGTTTATCTTATAGCAGGAAGGGACGTCACTACAGGTCGGCACACAAGACTGCCGTCAGCTTTAGAACAGAGTATGTTATCTCTAACAAACAGAGGCGTAACGTGAAGCCTCTGGGCCCTGGAGCAAAAAGTGAAATGGGCCCCCCAGCTACCATGTGCCACTTACAATACTGGTGTCTCCTTATGTGGCAGGAGGGCTTTTGGGCCCCCTCAGGCTGCAGGGTCCAGTAGCTACCCACTACTACCTCTGCACCATCAAACTATTGTGCTTGGGCGGCACTCAATTGAATATCCTGAGTTGACGGGTGCACGTTGGAAGGTCCTGAAGAACCCAACTGTCATAAAATGAATTCAATGGCACACCGAAATTTCTCATGCAACGTGAAAAATCTTTATTTATCAGTTGTAGTCAGGCTCCAAACAAGAAATTGTTCTTTTAGTGACAATAAATTGACGTGTCAGTCAACGACCTTTATCATAAATGTCACGAACATTGAAAATAGAGAGGGCATGTGAAAACAGCAGTAGCCGTGTTAAAGAAACGGAGCTGCTACACTACCTATAGCTACACCCCTGCTAACAAACAAAGGAGCTTAATTACTTTGTTTACTTTGAGTTCTGAAGCCGTCGGCTCTATAGATAAGATCTCCTGCTTTCATCTCAGTGGTATTAGAAGAGCCGTGAATATGGAGCTGAGATGCTAATAACTGCTATAGAACCACCCACAGCCTGACCTGGAAGAGACATGATGCATGAATCTGAAGCTGCTTGTGGCTCTGTGAAACAGAATGGCGAGGCAACCCTTTTAAATATTTCAACTTTATTAAATATATCAATTAAAAACAAGAAAAAGTGAACAGGAGTAGCCTTTCCATGTTCCATGTTTTTAATTGATATATTTAATAAAGTTTTGGTATTTTTATGGATCGTTTGCTTCTATATGTTTTACGCTATACATGGGAGTTTGTCCTTTCATATTCATATTACTTAGAGGGGGCAATGACTTTTGATGCCCAGCCTTGTGAGTCTTATTGGACTCTTTGAGTGTTTAATAATAGTTGTATGAGAGCTTGTTTTTTGCAGGACATTAACTGTGCCACATGATGTAATGGCAAACCAAAAAATATTCTTAATGGATGGAATTGGAACAAAAATGCAATTGCGTCATTTTTTTAGGGGGTTTTGTTGTTATGGAGATCACAGTGTGGTATAACTGACGTGCTATCTATGCTCTCTGGGTTAGTACAATTCTGGTGAAACCAAATTTATATAGTTTTCGTTATGTTTTACTACTGTTAAAAAATATATAAATTTGTATCTAAATTTGCTTTGCATCATCATAGTCTGAGACTGATAACCTTTTTATTTTTCTCCCTATGGATCTGAGTGAGGATTCATTGGTAACATGTTGGGATATATGCGCCTTTTTGGTCACTTACTCTTACTTCTTTTTTGGAGAGGCAAAACATTTTTACTCTCCTTAGCGTACTGACCACTGTGGAGGGGAGAGGGCACAATTTCCTATATACTATTCTGTAATACAAATATATTGCAGAATAATGTACAATTATGGTTTTGGCGGGGTATAAGAGGAGTAGTAATATGGCAGACCTAGAAGCCTTCATTAGCCCCCCGGCTGCCTTGACAACTGGTCGGCACCCTGTGATCATGTTGCAGTGGGGTCGTTTGGGCAGTGGAACTGATTGGCACACCACTTTTTAATGCCATAAAGCATTGACAGTGGCATTTAAGTGGTGAAACTGCTGAGATCGGAGTTATCTCCAGTCCAAGCTGCTAGTGGCGGGTGCTGGTTGTAATTAACAAATGGGGTATGGAACGAACTTAGCAAGTGGGTGCTCCATACAGAAATTATGACAAAACAGTTATGTAATATGTCGGTAAAGGATTATTAAAGGAGTTTTCTCACTAAGCTGTTTCACTGAGTCACAAGCAATTTTACTCTCACTCTGACGCTGTGGGTGGTTCTATTTGCAGTGATTAGCATATTTAGCTTCTCTGTAACTAGCTGAGCCATTACACTGACAACTGCAGGAGAGGTTATCTCTTCAGTAAATACAAGGTACATGTGCTGTGAGGACTGAAAACAATGGCTATTCTGTAATCTTGTTAGAGATAATTTGTTTGCTCCAGAGCTCAGTCCATCCATAGGGTGACAACACTCCATGCTCTAATCAGATAACAGAGTTACGGTCAGGGAATCATAGAAACCTGAAACTTAAGATATATCCACAGCACACCACAGATTTTTAAGCAAAATATTAGATTTATTTACAAATAGACAGGACACCAATAGTAATAGGTGAAAATATTCGGATAATGAAGCAGAGCCAGACCAATTTGAACGTTTTCGGCCAGTTGGCCTTCATCAGAAACGTCTGGTAGTGGCAAAAGATGGGGAGTCTGGAGCTATCTGTCCTGGTATGGGCACGGGATGAGGGTCCAGGAGCTGTCACCTGTGTGCACTCAGAGCACATAAAATGTCTCCTATCTCATGACTAAGATAAAATCTATTGACCAGTGTATGTGTCTTCATTTAACTGCTACTTCATGTAGAAAGCTAATTTTTGTAGTGAGAAAGCCCCTTTAACTGCCGGTTTTAATGCATCACTCACCAGCAATAATGTTCCTTGCATCTATGTCTGCACCTCAGTCACTAATCCCTTTTTAGGGAGCTATACTTTGCAACTTAGCACTGTATCAGTGGCACTTATTGAATGACACTAATGATATTGATGTCATATATGTCTCAGCTGTCACAGAAGTCCTCAATGTCACAGATGGAAGGGATGTCAATGAACTTCCACTTCTGCACCAGGAGTCTTCTGGCCCCAGCTGCGTCAACCACTCTAGTCGTGCTTTACTCTGTCAGGAATTGTGTGACCAACTCTCTCCACATCCCAAGTGGTCCAACATCAAGCTTCTCCACAACTCGGCGTACCCAGCCAGCTGTCCTAAATTCCAAGGTCTCTTGCACAGTGCAGCAGTATCCCCTACAAATTTTGTGTGTAATCTCTATAGGTAGCAAAGGGACAGATAGAAGGGAACATGATGCACGATCAGACTACATGTTTGTGGTCTGTAACCACGGAAACACATAGGCTTCCATTGTAGCTGTATACAACCAAAAAAACATATAGGCTTCCATTGTAGCTGTATACTACAAACAGTACAATATTGTAAATCAAGATGATTCACAAAAGTTCCTAATTTTTCTTTTGTACGTTTTGAGGTGCATTGGAGCAAAATGCAGAACAAAGTGCACAGACTGTTTATCAGTGACTATTAATACTCTGAATTATTTGTGGATTTTCACCTCTATTCTGAGCCCTGTCTGTAAGTGACCCCTAATGCGAGCAGCTGAATAAATGAGCTTCTTCCAAACTTCAGTCGAGCCAGTGTCAGCTACAGCAGATTATAAAAATGGATCTCTCAAGCGATTTCCTTCCTCTGTTACCATCTGTTATCATCTATAATTTATAAAGACATGTTTGGACCTGTTTAAATTTTACTGTTGCCCTAAGTGATACTATATCTATTCAGACCCAAAGGCTAGGTCAGATTATAGGCCTCAAGGAACACAATGGCACGCAAGACTGCAAAGAAAAAAAAATGAGATCAAATATGTCATTTTTATATAATAGTAAACCCAAAATGTCTTACCCATTACATAACCAATGACAGAAGACATATTCACCAAGGACTTGGCTGTACTAAGTTATGCTATTTATGCCTTTAGTTTGATACCCATCAATCATGGTGTAAAGTAGGGCTATAGGGTTGGGGCTCTATGGTTCTCCAGCTGTTGTAAAACTACAACTCCCAGCATTTCCAACGTAAGTGATATCATGATATAGTGGCATATAGGGGTGTAGCTATAGGACAGTGATATCCAACCTGTAGCTCTCCAGCTGTCATAAAACTACAACTCCCAGCATTCCTGTCGTAAGTGATATCATAAATGAAATAGAGAAAAACACAAAGGGGGCGCACAATTGTGAATTAAGTATGAACAGAATGAAATATTGAATAAATATAGGTGTGCTCACCTCTTGAGGTTGCGCTCCTAGTCTAGAGGCACAACTCTCATAAGCGTTTGCGGGGCTTTTGTGATACCGTAGCCCTTGACACGGCAGCCGCTGGTCTGGTGCAGTTCGGCGCTCAGGTGAACGCGGAATCGGTCTGGAAGCAGGAGAAAAAATGGCGGACCCGGCCCACGTGAGATTCCGATAAAAAGTCAAGGATGCTGGCTAAATTTAAAAATGTCTTTTATTCTTAAAAAGTGCAGGGGTAGTATGCCCTCGCACTATTAAAAACATAGACTAAAATAACCCAACGCGTTTCTCGCTGAACACCAGCGCTTTTTCAAGGGTAGCGACTACCCTTGAAAAAGCGTAAGTGATATCATGATATAGTGGCATATAGGGTGTGTAAGGACAGTGTATCCAACGTAGCTCAGCTGTAAACGACTAACCGATTCTGCAAAGTGATTCTGATATAGTGGCTTGGTAGCTATAGGGCAGTGATCTCCAACCTGTGGCTCTCCAGCTGTTGTAAAGCTACAACTCCCAGCATGCCCTGACATAAGTGATTTCATGATATAGCATCATACAGGGGTGTAGCTATAAGGCAGCGAACTCCAACCTGTGGCTCTCCAGCCGTTGTAAAACTACAACTACCAGCATGCCCTGACAACATATAGCATACCTGCCAACAAACAAATTTCATTCAGAGATATTGCAAAATAATGTTTTTGTGGGGAAAACGGGGGGGTTGTGTTTTCGTTTCTTATTTATTTTATTCAAAGTTTTAAAACTTTAAAAAAAAAATTTTTTGTCTCACTGTAGCTCTAGCCTGCGTAATTGCTTGATTGCATTTATAATATATAGCAACACATTGCTGTTTCACTAGGTAATGTACATGTGACAGTCTGTCTATAAGTTCTAATACAATTATTTAAAAAATACATGCATTTAGATAAAAAGCTGCCATGGTGTAATAAATCAAGCTACCATATATATACAGCATACATTACACGCAAAGTGACAATAACTCACGTGGCCTTTCCGTGGAGA
Organism: Phyllomedusa bahiana; assembly: GCA_025379985.1. Taxonomy (NCBI): domain Eukaryota; kingdom Metazoa; phylum Chordata; class Amphibia; order Anura; family Hylidae; genus Phyllomedusa; species Phyllomedusa bahiana. The sequence goes on from JAODAL010055511.1 coordinate 13,374, forward strand.
GATGTTGTCTAGTGATTTCTTCAGAACTTCATCAGATGAATAGAGTTCATACAATATGTCAGAATAAATCATATAGACCATCTATACTGAAAGAAACCTGACAACAGCTATGTATACAGAAAGCCCTATGTAAATGGAGACTGTCCCTTTAACTTAAATGCTAATGAGGCAATCAATATAGATAGATAGATAGATAGATAGATAGATAGATAGATAGATAGATAGATAGATAGATAGATAGAGACATATGTGTGCTGTCCCAGCTAAAGCTCCCAACTGGGATCAATTTATTATATGTGTGTTTAATGTTACACCTGTTGCATATTATGTTCGATGTGTTTGCTTCCTGTGACCACTGCTGGTATATGGATATGTAAGATATTGATTATGTAATTCCTATATGCCTTTGCTTTCTGTTACTCCTCCTGTTCTATGAGGTCACATCCTAGTCACATTTCTGAGAATTTTTTTTACCTCTATATGTCATCTCTGAAGGTACAGTCAATAAAACTACCTAGAGGATATCCATTGCACCTTTCTCATTGGATCTCCACATGTGACTGGTGTTGCAGGGAATGAATATAGTGTGCCCACTATCTACCATTCGCCATTCGCTTGTACAGAGATTGCTGCTCACACTTATCAGGGACTTCTCTAATGTACATCGGGTGCAGAATAAGATATATATATATATATATATATATATATATATATATGACATATATATATATGTGTATACACACACATGTTAGATTCGGGTCACAGCTCTGAAGAATGGGGGTTCCCTTACCCCTTCTCCTTGTTCATGCCATGGCCACAGCTAATGGAGAGGCGGTTGCGCATTTGTGGCACTTTGTCTGTTCACTTCAATGGGAGTAGGCATAAGTTGATGGGGGCCACTGGGTGCCATTCTGTTTAATGCCTCTGAATGTAATAGAAATCATGATGGTAGTGTGAAAAAAGCCTAACCGTCCAGACCGTCATTATCTTCATCATGAAAGTGAGGTGGAGTGGGGGTAAAAGTCATTTCTTGTGGTATTTTTGATGAACCTCTTCTTTCCAGTCCAGGTTTCCATCTGGCTCGAACCAAAATGATCAGAGCTAAATACTCAGTTTTTGCAGAATTCTTGAAACAAACAATGTTTGTTTGGTCTATATCACATGAAAGCTCCGGGCTGGCTTTTCCCATGAAGTGTTATACAGACCATTAAGTGTAACAGGTTAGAAATATTTGTACAGATGAAATGGAGATGAGCAAAACAGATCAATGTCATGGAAAACTGCAGGAATGTGCACACGCGTCTGTCTACACTGTGACCAACAGAAAATATACCAGGCTTTAATAAACAAGTTTATAGACATTTTGGGTTTGTTACTACTGCCCTGGATTGAGGGGAACCTGTATGGAACATATAAAATGCTTACATGCAGGAGACTACTGGATCTGAAAAGTTTTACTGCTTGAGTCAACAAACCACAAAAACATAGAGATGTCTTCAACATCTGGTTGGACTTCAAACGACTGCATTTAACACCCTGAAGAATGTCATCCAGAGGACCCTTTAAGTAACCTGTGTGGTCTTCTAAGATTTTACTGTCGCTGAGCTGAAAATGACCCCTTTACTCCTTGAGTGATAGAGCATCTGACCTGACCCACAGATTTCAGTCACACTCACACGTGGGCCATGTCCCCCTTTTCCATTGATGGAAGGAACTTCTCTCCCTGGCTGTGTACCATAAAGATTTAGAAATATAAATTGTACATTGAGTCAATAGTTAAAGAATTGCTAATTTATTCTTGTAGCCTTTCCCTTTACTGGACGGTCACAGTCCAAGAAACAGCCGCATTAGCATACTACAACACAGTGCACTCTTCCTGTTGGTCATGTATCTCTCTATCTATCTATCTATCTATCTATCTCATATCTATCTATCTATCTATCTATCTATCTTTGTAGTTATGTATCTATCTATATATCATATTGCCCTACTGCTCTCCCTGTTCTATGTTCTCTATCTTATGTTATTCTCTCTATCCATCCGTATCTCTCTATCCACCCATATCTATCTATCCATTATCTATCTATCTATCTATCTATCTATTATCTATCTATCTATCTATGTCTATCATTATCTATCTTGAGAAGGCTGACGTGTTGCTGGATGGACATGGGTGAGTAAAGTTTGTGGAAATTTATAATTTTTTTAGGGGGATGTGCTGCTTTATATTGTGTTTTTTGGTAAAAGATATATATATATGTGTGTGTGTCGTTGCCCTACCTTTATATTTATCTATATGTTGATCTGTCTACCTATTTGTATCTCATATTGTCCTATTTCTCTCTCTGTTCTATCTGTTTCTTATCTATCTCAAATCTATCTTATCTTATGATATATACCATATCTCTCCATCTATCTATCTTTGTACTATCTAAATATTTCTTTGATCTATCTATTTTTCTAAATTAAATAAATCTGATTTGTCTCGTTTTATAATACATTTCATATAGGATGTGTACATGTTACAAACCCTTAGAGGGATTGTATTGTTACATTAAATGGTCTTCAGAATAAGGGGACAGTGAAAACAAGCAACTTTGCCATTGGATGTCATTTGCACAGCTGTCTTGTTTTCACAGTCTGCCTTATATTTGTTTTCTGTAAACACAGTTCCACCTCCTTTCATTTCATTGGCTGTCGGTTCTACTAATTTACATTCTGTCTGGCCCCCGGTCATATTCACAGGAGCGCGCATTCCTGCCTCTCTCACTCAGAATAAGGGGCCCGCAACATTTCACTCTGCACAGCCAGCAGCTGCACAGTAACACTGCAGCTGCTTCTACAATCAGAAAACAGCAGAATTGTGCTCAGTGCCTAATGCTGCCTGTGTGTAAACATAGAAAGGAGACAGATCTGTGCTGCTCTGGATGAGTTCATAGAAGACTGGATTCAACTGTAACAAACCTCCAGCTGTGAGTGGAGAAAAGATCAGTGCTCTTAGTTCATAGAAGACTGTCTAGACTGAATGCAGGCCTGTGGTATGTAAACAGCTCTTACAAAATAAGACTACATAGGGAGAGGACAGTGACATGTGGACTCAGAGGGGGGGGGACACTGACTCAGGAGCGAGCATGAACAGTGAAGGGGGGATGATGTCATCCCCCTTCAGTTAAGACACACCCCGCTGGGAGGGCAAGAAACGCCCCGGGAATACTGGTAATGAGAGAATCAAGCTTCAAGACAACGGCTGAACTGCTGAAGCGATACCTCCCCTTTAAAGGGGATGTATCGCTTCCTTACTTCGGCTGATTCACACTTCTCTTAGCTTCCCAGCTCTGTGAATGCAGGGGCGTTTCTTCCCCTCCCAGCTGGATGACATCATCCCCCTTCACTGCTGGCCTGAGACTCCCCCCCCCCCCTCCCCTCTGAGTCCACATATCACTGTGTCTCTCTCTATGCAGTCTTATTTATAAGAGCTGTATACATACCACAGGCTGCATTCAATCTAATCTGAGCACTGATCTCTCACAGCTGGAGATGTATTACAGCTTTCTAAGAACGGCACAGATCTGCGTGTATGCAGGAGAGTTAGGCACAGGGACAAAACTGTCATGTTTTCTCATTGTACAATCTGCTGCAGTCTGTTTCTGCTAGGTGTGGAGACAGAAAATGCTACAGCCCCTAACTCTGAGTCAGAGACACAGCTCCGTGAATCGACCCAGGGGCTGTACAGAATGTAAATGAGCTCTCAGCTAGTGAATTGCAAGGAGGAGGGATCAGGAGGGATTAGACCCGCACTGGATATCAGTGTAAATAAAAACACAAGATAAGGGACACTGTGAGAACAAGGCAGCTTTGCTAATGACATCCAATTGCAAAGTTGCTTGTTTTCACTGTCCCCTTATTCTGAAGACCATTTAATGAAACGATAACACCCCTTTAAGTCTAACTCCACATCTTATTTGTAACTTTCTCTTTCTTATACTTAGTGTTTTGAATCAAGAAATCCTTAAATCGCAGCTGGTTGGGGCTAAACTCTCATCTGCTGCCCTGACAACTAGAGAATTTGGCAGGCTTATTTATGACTGGTGTAAAAGCCATGCTTGACCCCGAGGCCTTGATAAATCTCTTCTATTTCCCACATCTAACATCTCCATAAGTACAGGGCCGTGCATTTGGAGAACAACACTTGTATATTTCTCTGCTTTTGGAAGCATTTTGTGGAACAGAAGCATCGAAGGCAGCAGAAAAATGGGAGAAAGAGTAGAAAGAGCAGCTTGACTTGATGCGACATGTGCATGATGCAGTAGTGCAAACACAAGGGCAGCAGGAGACCCACATACATCTTCATAACAGTCTAAAGTCAGTTATTCAAAGGATTTGAGGTTTCACTCACATCACATTTTTGTTTCCCATTAGAGGTCAATGTTTTTAAAGTAAAAACCAAAAAAAAAGCATAAGTTGCTGACCAGATCCAAACATGTATGTCCATTTTCTTATGTATACGAGCATGTACATCTGGTTACATTTTTTGCTTTAAAATGGATACTTTTTTACAAGTAAGTTGTGATTTTCGGCAATGTAAAAACAGGCATAAAGAAAACAACACTTCAACATATGCAAACTTACAGCCGTAACCATTTGCCATCCAGACATCGACCATACATGAGTGGGAGGTCAGCAAAACTCTGCAAGGATGTTCTGGAATGTCCTTGCAGAGTTTTGCAGCTGCAGAAGTGGAGAGACAGCTGTTAGCAGGGCCCTATGGAGAGAAGGCAGAGGTGGTTTATCACAATCCTTGCTTTTGTGATCGCTGACTGTATACCCAATGGGTGACATGCATTTTTTTGCGCGCATTGGTAGCATGTGAGAATGCGCCTGAATCTATGAACCTGTTCTACTGCAGGTCATAGATTTAGCGCTTTCTAGCTACAAAGCGACACTTCTGGCTCAGGTAAACCACATTTAAAGTGCTCTCCCTGTTCCAGCAGTAATGGATTTGCCGTACAGAAGCTATAAATTTGCAGCTTCATATGGTTGTAGTCCGACACGTCTCCAGCACACCCCTGATTTTAGGTGCATTACAAAGTGCCACGGGTGCTTTGTAAGGCACCTGATACTGGAGTGCGCCTGGTTAAAAATAGAACGAACGCAGCTGCACTAGTTTTCAGGCTGAAAAGACGCCAGAGTTCTGGCACAGTCACGTTCATACATGTCACCCAATGTCTGTAAAGATCAGCAGGAAGCCTGCAGGCTTCCTGCTTTGCAGCCCCGATGATCAGGTGATGACCAGGGCCAGGTAACTGCAGAAGCTAATAGGTCTATACAGACTCAGATAAGCTCCTCTGTCAGTCCTGGGGGCTGTACTTCCCCTTGGGCTAATATTAGTTCTCATTACATGGTAAATAAGCAAAGAAAAAAAAGTAAAGTAAAAATGCTCCCCATAGTCTTTTTCTGACTTCATGGGGGCACAATATGTAAAATAAATGTGTAAAAAATTAAAACCCCCCCAAAAAAATTTGTCTATTGTACATCACCGCGCTTCCCTAGAGTGTAAATTATTTGTAAATACTAGTTTACTCAATATATAAAAGCAATATTAAAGCTTCCCTCCTCCTCCAAGGTTGATGCAATCAAATCACAAGAGCGTCCTCCTTAATAAAACCATCCACAATAAGTGCTCCAACATCCACACATAAAATATCCCCAAAAAATCATTGTACCTATTTCAATGAAAGACATAGTCCTCAACTCCCAATAGATAGTATACTTCAATACATAGCAGTAGCGGACTTCGTCGCTCTAATTTACATGATCCTACCCGGAGTTCCTGGGTACCTTACTCACACACTCTGGCCTGCAGCGTTAGCGCTCTCACTCACATAGACAGCAAAGAGTGATGTTACTCAAAGCTACAGAAGCGCTGGAGGCTCTAAAACCTCCGACGCGTTTCAGAACATCCAATTCCTTTGTCAGGGACATTTTCCACAGCATAACACGGCTTCTTATTGGACACATAAGCTGTCTAGATAGGAAATTAACCTGCAGCTACCTATCAAAAGGATATTCACATTCATATATCCCTATATAATCTAATTATTAATAAAAATGTAAAATTATCACTCCTTAAAGGGAATGTGTCATCAAAAAATTACTTATTGTTTAACACACATTTGTTAGGAATTTTTGGTTATTTTTTTTTTATTTTCCAGATCACTTTCAGTATTTTTTTTAATAATTCTTAAGTCCTCCAGTTTTCACTTTGGCCACTAAGTCTAATAATAGTCTGACACTTCCTGTTCTGTTTAGAGAGCTTTTCAGCAGTCTGCTCATTATCAGTAAAAGCAGGGTCAAACTGAAAGGAGACACCATTGTGTACAGATAACACAGAATCCACCAGTCACAAGAGGAGATGTCACCGCTCCCCCTCTCCCCTCCTTTCACAGTGAAAACTCTCCTATACAAGTTTATGGGACAGAATCTGTCTTAAGGTTCCTATGTGCATGAAGCTGCTGTAAAGCATCTCTCTGACTGCTGTTAAAGCCGTGCAAGCAAGAAAGTCTAACCCACAATCATATATAGACGGCCGAATAGATAAATCTACAATCAGGAAATAAAAACGGCTGAGAGGAAAAGAATATGAATCAGGGGCTTGATTTAATAAGTAAAAAAAAAAAAATTGGCGACAGATTCCCTTTAAATCTTTAATGAATAATGACTATAGCAGCTTTATTAAAAAAGTCCATATGATACTATCAACCTTACTATAGAGAACCATTATCAAAAAGGTTTTTTTTAAATGTTTTTATTTATTTATTTTGTTTTAAATTGCTTTTTTATCATTATTTTTAAAAGGCAAATAGTTCAATCTTGGAGTTCAGACCAATCGGGGCCATCATATTCAAATTAAAAATCCATTTAGTCTTGGCCCGCAACATTTTACTAATAAAGTCCATGACAGCAGGTGCTGGTCAAAGGTCCAATTACTTTAAAGTAAGCAGTTTTGAAAATGCATGTTATTAAAAAATACATATGCTTTACCTAATACAGGCCTTTTTTGCACCTTCAACTTACTCTCTTGTCTCCTTGGTTACCGACAACCACTGTGTCCTTTCAGTAATGCCCAGTAATGCACGTTATCAAAGACTGTCTGAGAATAAGTTCCTGTGGCTGAGGGAGGGGGAGTGCACATACATACATATTTTTTAATAACATGCATTTTGAAAATTGCTTAACAGTAATTGGCCCTTTAGGTAGCACTTGCTGCGATGGGAATACTACTTTACGTTTATATATTTTATACATTGACTTCAGTAATATAAAAAAAGTTAAGTCATTTATAAGTAACGTACAAAAAAGCACAGCAGACTACACTTGTCTTTAAAAAAGAGGATCTGGATAGAAAACACCTATTGGTAAAGTATATATTTTAACTATTAAGAATGATAGGTTCAGAATATTACATTACATATTATATTGCTGGGATATAAGTTGGGGTTTTTGCCACAAAGGCATTTCATGATTGGTTCGTCCTGCTTCAGCTTTCAGTGTGCCTTTCTCTACAGTCTGCTTATTCTAGTCAAACAAAGGTCTGTTCATGTAAAGAGCTGCAAGTAGCTACCATCTAACTGCGTGGTTATCACTTCTGCCTTCCAACATTGGAGTTCTAGGTTAAAATCCCTGCAGGAGCCAAACATGTGGATTTTTATTTCTTCTCAATGCACATACCTGATTGAGGTTTCTTTTTTCTTTTTATTTATTTGCATTGTTTGACTAATCACTAAGGAGTACAGAGGACAGGAGTAGAATGATAGGACCTGGAGGTGAACACTCTCTCAGCAGTGAGTGTGTGTGATTACTAAGCAGGGAAGAGACTGACAGTAGCTGCCTGAGAGGAGAGGTGGTATCTGAGCATGGAGCTCGTCACTTGTTTTATCTCCTGGAGATGAGCTGTACACTATGGATCACTAAGGGAAAAGCTAAAACAAAAATGGTGCAGAATTTTCAGTAATGATGAATGGTGAAAAGGTATTTTATTTAATTTGCAAGCTTCCCACATCAATTTTACTTTGTAGCAAAATCCCTTTAAGCTCCTAGTGGTGGCTGCTGTCAGCAAGGATGTTAATTTTACAATTTATGTCAGTGTACTGGATTTGGAGTTCTGTATGAGACAAAAAAGCTATAAAGTAACATTGAAAAGAATATTTAGTACAGACTTTTGGTAGAAATTTACTTTAAAGGGGTAAAATGTAAAAGCTACAATCTGATAGTAAAGACAACATCACAGTTTCTGGTAGCTTTGTAGAAAAAGAGTAAAGCAGGACCTATTCTCTGACACATGAGCCACATGTATGAAATTATTTAGGTCTAAAACTCACTCTTTTGCCCATAGTAACCTATGGGCAAAAAAGTGAGTTTTAGACCTAAACAGGTTCATACATGTGGCCTATGATGGCTATGTTGTCAGTAGCAGAACCTATATAAGAAGCATGTGACGCTCGGATTTCTGCAGCGCGTGCAGCTCTTACATCACCATATTATCCTCCCTCCGCAGAATCAATGCCACTTTAACTATAATAACAATGACAACTGCAAGGACACAGCCGTGAATTTTTATGCTTATGGAATTCAGAGGTGGCAAATAGCTGAACGCCTTTGATAAAATGTCTAGACATCTTGTAGCCCGGCCAATAAAAAAACCTCACAGACAATAAAACGGTTTTTATCATGTTGCAATAAGTATTTTATACTGTGGTGAAATTCAAAGCTTTCCAAATCGGTTATGCCGTGTCACAGACACATTGTTTCCCAGAAATCTGTAAAACCTTTACCTAATGTCAAATCTATTCAGCTTATTGCTGGCACAGACGCCCCTACATACTCTTAGGACGGCAGTGGAATGTAGATTATTTCCCAGTGGTTGACCACTATTAGGAAATATTTAGCACAGACTCAATCCAGATTTTTATTTTCAAGCCTTTCGATGGTTTCACGGCCACAGACACTTCAAACAGACATCTTTTTGGGATGATAAATTAACTCCTTAAAGGGGTTTTGCCATGAAGTAACATTGACATGGGAAGTTTGTAAATGAAATAACAAACATTTTCACCGTTCATCATTATTACAAATTCTGGACGTTTGTTATCAGCCCGGTTTTTGCTGTTAGTGATCTATTGTTTACAGCTCGTCCCAGGGGATACGACCAGGGTTGTGAGCTCCTCAGTCCTGGTCAGACATGCTCAGACATCACCTCTCCTCTCAGGCAGCTACTGAGTGTTCAAACCCCAAGTGCTGTCATTCTACTCCCGTCCTCTGTGCTCCTTAGTAAATAGTCAAACAGTGCAAATAAAAAAAAAGAAACCTCAATGAGGTCTGTGCATTAATAAAGAGAAATAAAATCCACAGGTTTGGTTCCTGTAGGGATTTGAGCCGAGGACCCTTGTGCCTGGAAGCAAAAGTTTTATCTCTGAGTTACAATGTAGCTACTTACAGTTCTACACATAAACAGACCTTTCTGTGACTAGAGAGAGAGGAAAGGCCTGGTGATGTCATCCTGCTGGGTCACATGATTGCATTCAAACAAATCACACCAGCCCCCTTCTGAGCACACAGAGCTGAAGAGCTGGATGCAGGAGGTATGAAATGAGATCGTGGCAAAACCCCTTTAACAAAACCTGTGCAAAACCTTTTGTTGAATCCCTGCCTCCATATGGTGTATACATTTCTCCATACAATTATCATTGCCATATAGTACTGTAGCCACAGAACACTTCGACACTACAGCACTGCTCAGCACAGGTACCATCAGTTTACTAAGGATTAGCTATACAGCAAGCCTCAGTGTAACAGCTCAGCTAGTTACAGAGAAGCTAAATATGTTAATCACTGCTATAGAACCACCCACAGCCTGAGGAGATCAGAGTGAGCTTAAAATGCATGTGACTCAGTGAAACAGCTTTGTTTGCATGTTAAATTAACCCATTAATAGTCAGTGTGATGAAAACAGCCTAGTCCGCCGGCCCGCTTGAGGGACGACAGCCTGACTTGGGGTGTATCTCGACGTTGCGCTGCCCACTAGGGGGAGCTCAAGGTCAGCCAGATACTGTTCCATGTTTAAAACCCTGCCCACACTGGCACAGGGAAACAACAATGCTGCCACCAGTTCAATTTGTTTAGTTATAAAACCGGTCCGTTACCGACTTTAGCAGGGTCAGGAACCAACCTTGGGTAGCTATATACTATAGACCGAGAATTAGGCTTGTGAGGCCGTTGACAAGACAGACTAACTCAGATTAAAGTTTATAGATTTAATTAGCCTTGAAAGGGGACACTACAGGTAATTGTACAAGATGGATAATAATATACAGGTCAGAAGAGGTGCAAATACAATATGGATTTACAGACAAAAGGCAGTTAAAATAAGTCAAGTAACCTTGTTTTCTTGGGGCCCGGCCGCAAAGGGGGGATTGTGGCCGGCTGCTGCGTGGGATGTCCTGGAACGTTCTTAGGTGGCCCCCCTCCGGATCAAAAC
>JAODAL010055512.1:0-23906 GCA_025379985.1 Phyllomedusa bahiana
GGTCCCCTTACACGCAGGGCTTTAAAGGCCCCGGGCAAATTTTCCCCTGTTTTTGATTTTGAGCGCGCAGTGTCAATGGGAGGGAAACTTTAGGTGAAATTGCCCGGGCCCCCAAATTCTGAGTGAGGGGCGGAATGAAAGCTCATGTAAGGGGACCGGGGGGGCTGAAGAATGTAAATTATTGGGCCCCTCAGCAAATAAAATGAAAGGAGGGGGGATCCGACCAGCATGGAGAAGTTGTTTACGAAACAGAAGATAAGGAATATTTGAGACAAGACGGTTTTGCTAATGACTCAATTGCAAAGTTGTTGTTTTAACTGCCCCTTATTTAAAGACCATTTAATAAAAATGATAAACCCCCTTTAAAAACTACCCCCCCCTAAGTAAAAACTGTTTGAATAAATGAGGTATACACGGCTACTTTGTCTGCAAAATGAAAGCCCTATATGCTATGTAGATGGAAAAATTGTGTGCTATTTGCGGCAGCCCCCAGGTGACGCCCTTCTATGGTTTAGATTTTACTCGCACATCTAAAAATTCTTCCCAAAATCTGCACATAAATTGGCTTGTGATTTAGATTTTAAATTTGCTTGAAATGTGGTGGAAATATCATGTATTTGTTCTAGTGGGAAGATGAAATCTGCAACAAGACCCAAGTATTATGAATATCATGTACCTGCCGCTAAATCCCCAAGTACAAGACAGAAAAACCCTGCAAAGTTTAACCTCCCTAGGTGCTGCCATGGCAATGAAATCTTGTAAGGGGCCCTATAGTGATGATGTCATGTCCCATGTGACCACTGCAGCCCAATCACGGGTGTTTTTAGTGTGAGTAGTGGCCCGTACAGAAAACCCATGGGGGCGGGAAAGCTGGGGGGTGGGGGAGGTGAGTATAGTGGGTTTTCTTTTTAGTTTACTCTGATTTCTGTAGGGAATTCTGTATGATTTGGAATAATTTTTTGCCTAATACTGGAGAATGGCTGATGACACTTTGTACAACATGTGAACAAAATCTAAAATATTCACCCCCCTCCGAATATCTAGCTCAACACAGTTGGGCTGATTTATTAATACTGTTTAACACTTATCACATTGTTGACAAATCTGAAGCATGTTAGAACTGTCTAGTCTGACTTTAGACCTATTATTTGGTTTACTTTATGCCACTAAATGCGACAAGAATTTGGCATATCTTTTGGCGTCCGTCACATGCCAAAGATTCGGACTGCCCACTTTCCTGAAATAAATCACGCCTGTTTGTTACGCCGCAGGTACATAGCCTACTTATTAATAATGTGTGGTGTCAGAGCAAGTGCTATTGAGATTTGGCCATATATTGCTCACAATAATTGTGGCATAATTGCCTTAATATATGGGCCCCTGTTCTTTTTAATTGTGTGAACCTGTGTGTGATTTTTGAAACATAAGCTAATAGAAGCAACTGGGTATTTTTAATCTCGACATTGGACGTTACACACACGTCTATTGCCAGGATAGGGGGTGTTATAAATGGACATATGGGTACTGTCAGAACAATAAGTGAGCTCACAAAAGAATACGTGATCCGCACGATAGGTGCAGTTTACTAACTGTATTTTAGAGCTTGCTTTGTTGTGCTATCGACTCGGACCAGTGTTTTCCTCTGTTCGCGACTAATAACCACTTAGATTCTTTGGATCAATTGTGATATGGCATGACCGTTGCTCTCCTGACCAAACTGGAAGTCTATATACAACTAAGCTCTGGTCTGTGATGCTCACCAGGGCCCTTAAGCCATGATGTATTGACTGGGGACTTAGATAACTCTGTGCGGTACTGCATAATTTGTAGCTCTGCATCATTCCAGTGAGAGTCTTAATAGGAGTCTAGTGTCCGACTGTATGGGGTAACAAGTGGTAAAAATGTAAAATGTGTGAAAAAGTAAAATTAAAACACACAAGTCCACACTCTGTGTCCCATTACAATGAAAAAAGATTCAAAACGTATACAGAATCAGTACACATATTTGGTATTGCAGTTACGTATGTAACGCGACCTTGCTATGCAAATATGTTAAGTTAATGCTATCTTGACTGCACATTGCATATGGCTGCGCTAGAGTGAAATTCGCTAAAAAATGGATACGAACCGTGCTCTTTTTTGCTCATCAGCGCCTCTGTACATAAAATCCGAGATACAGATGAATTGTTCATAAAGCAATATAAACCCAGGTGGTACCAATGAAACGGGCTGGTGTATCAATAAGATTGATTTCATTGTTTATCTGTACAACAAGATAGTAAAGTTATCATGTCATTTATAGTTCGCTCGCAGTCAGAATTGAAAATCATCATACGCAGAACCATATTGCGGCCACACTGTTGGTTTTTTTTTCCTTTTTTTTTAATCTTTTTCCAGCCCCTAATGCATATGAAAATACCTTGGTGAAACACCCTTGTGAGTTCCAAAAATACACTATTCACCCATAGATAAGTTTCCTGTGGGGTGTGTGGTTTCCAGATTTGGGGGTGATTTTGGAATGTGTGTAGATCTTGTAATATTTAGAGATGGGCGAATTTCCCGAAAATTCGTTCGCGGGTTACTTCGTCGAATTTCTCGGCAATAAATATTACTTCATTCCGATTTACTTCGGCACGAAATCGCGTTAAAAAACAGCTATTTCCTGGCTGCACAGAGCATGCCAGGGGTGCTGTAGAACGTTGTGCCATGCTATAAATATGCAGAGGGAGACTTGGTTTGGTCTTCTACAATGTTGTGTTGTAGTATGACACACACATGACTTCGGCACGCTCTTAGGAATTCGCTTCACTAATAAAATTCCCTGGGCTCTTTAGAGGGCAAATTAAATGACCAATAACACTCAAGCGGGAATGTATAGCCTGATAAAGTCATGCAGCAGAAAGCTGGAAAAAAAAACAAGTGGAGAGGCTCTGGTGGCAACATTAGTGACAGATGTTGTGGAGGTGACGGCGGCAAAGCCACAGCAGCATGAGGTCAGTCAGACAGTGGCACAATGACATTCTGGAGGTGGCAAAACAGGAGGGGGGCCACAGAAGTGGCACAATGAGCTGAGAGTGGAGGTCACGGCGGGGCGCTGCATGAGGTCAAGGCCAGTGGCACAATGACAGAGTGTGTTGGTCACGGCAAACAGCCACAAGCCAGCAGCATGGAGGTCAGACAGTGGACACAATGCATTCTGGAGGTGGCAAAAAACAGGAGTAGGCCACAGAGGCGGGGGGGCGGAGTTGTTTGGGGGGGGGGGGGAACCCAAAAAAATGGGGGGGGGGGGGGGGGGAACTGTATTTGTGGAGGTACACGGAGAGCCACAGCGAGCAGCATGAGGTCAGGCCGAAAGATCGCGTCGGCACAATGTATCCATTCCATAGGATGTGCTGCGAGCATACTTTATTTAATCTCAAGGAGTTGGCACCACAGGGACTCGGCACAATGAGCAGAGTAGGTAGTGGCACGGCGAGGAGCACAACATGGCAGCAGATGAGGTCAGGACTCTCGTCGGCACAATGGACACAGTGTGTTGGTCACTGGCAGCAGCCACAGCAGCAGCATTGAGCGTCAGTACTGTGGCACTATGAAACAAGTGTGTAGATCACGGCATAGCAGACAGCAGCATGAGGTCGCAGACAGTGGCAGCATATGACGCACAGTGTTGGATGGTACGGCGGCAGCCACAGCAGCAGAATGGTCAGACCAGTGGCAAATGGCATTCTGGAGTTGCCAAAACAGGTCGTAGTGCCAACGAGAGTGGCACTATGAAGAGAGTGCGGAGGGACTCTCGGCTTAATGCCATTACGCAGTACCGAAAGCGACAGCATTGAGGTCAGAAAGTGGCAACAATCACATTTGGAGGTTGCGCACAAAACAGGCAGTAGCAACTGAGTGGGATCAATGATCACGTGTGTAGGTCACGGCAGCAGCCACAGCAGCAGCATGAGGTCAGACAGTGGCATCATATACACTGTGTGTAGGTCACGCAGCATGGCATGAGGCTCAGACCAATTGGCACAATGAAACAGGTGTGGAGGTAACAGTAGGTGATCCTAGCTACAGCATGAGGTCAGTCAGTGGCCACAATGACATCAGTGTTGTAGGTCACAGGCAGCAAGCCACAATCCACAAGCAGCAAGCATGAGGTCAGACAGTGCACAATGACACTTGGATGGTGGCCCACAAAACAGGTATGTCCACAGAGTGGCAATATGCACATGAGAGTGGAGGGCTCTCATGGCAGGCAGCAGATGAGGTCAGAAAGTTGCACAATCACATTCGGCAGGTCGGCATAAAAAACAGGAGTAGACACAGAGTGTGGACCATTGACACAGTGTGTAGGTCTCGGCCAGCAGCCACACAGAAACAGCATGAGGTCCAGACAGTGGCACATTGACAGAGTGTGTAGGTCACGGCAGCAGCCACAGCCAATGAGCATGAGGGGTCAATTGGACTATGACACAGTGTGATGGAGGGTTCACGGCAGCAGCAGCATGAGGTCAAAGACAGTGGACACGCAATCTGACACAGTGTGTAGGTATCAATGGCATGCAGCCACAGCTGCAGCATGAGGTCAGACAGTGGCACAAAATGACACAGTGTGTAGTCACGGTCAAGCAGCAGGTATGTTGGTCAGACAGTGGGACTCAATGACACTGTGTGTAGTCACGGCAGCAGCCCACAACAGCAGCAGCATGAGGTCGACAGTGGCATCCAATACATTCTAGAGGTGGCATAAAAAACAGGGAGTTAGGCCTCTAGATGTGGGACAATGAACAGTGTGGAGGTCATCGGCAGCAGCCACAGCAGCAGCATAGAGGAACAGTCAGTGGCACAAAGACAGAGGTGTTTGAGGTCACGGCAGCAGCCACCAGCAGCAGCATGCGGTCAGACGAGTGGCACAATGACCAGTCTGGACGGTGGCAAACAACAGGAATAGGCCACAGAGTGGGACAATGACGCAGTGTGGGAGGTTCACGCAGCAGCCACAGCAGCAGCATGAGGTCAGACAGTGGCACAACTGACCCACAGTCGTGTAGTCACGGCAGCAGCCAGAGCAGCAGCATGAGGGTCAGACAGTGGCCACAATTGACAGAGTGTGGTAGGTCACGAGCAGCAGCCACAGAAAAGCAGCAGCATGATGGTTCAGACAGTGGACACAATGACATTCTGGAGGTGGCGCCGAAAAAAAAACAGGAGTTGGCCTCAGAGTGGAACAATGACCACAGTGTGGAGGTCAGGCAGGCACAGCCACAGCAGCAGCATGAGGTAGACGTGGCTATACATTGACATGTATGTAGGTCACGGCAGCAGCCACAGCAGCAGCATGAGGTCAGACAGTGGCGCCACATATAACATTCTAGAGGTGGCATAAGAGTAGTAGGCACAGAGTGGGAACAATGACACAGTGTGGAGGTCTCGGGCAGCAGCCACAGCTGGCAGCATGAGGTCTGCGGAAGTGGCACATTCACATTCTGAAGGTGGCAAAAACAGGAGCTAGGCCTCAGAGTGGGAACAGATGACACTGTGTGTAGGCCGCAGCAGCAAGAGCTAGCAGCGTGAGGTCAGACAGTGCAAACAATACTGTGAGTGTAGGTCACTGGAGAAGCCTCAAGACAGCAGCTGACGGTAAGACGAGTTGGCACAATGACATTCTGGAGAGGTGGCAAAAACAAGAGTAGGCACAGAGTGGGAACAATGACACAGTGTGGAAGTCACGGCAGCAAGCCACAGCAGCAGCATGACGAGTCAGGCAGTGGCACAATGCAATCTGGAGGTTGGGTGCAAAATACCAGGATAGGCCACAGAGTGGGACTTTGACACGGGTGGAGGTCACGGCCAGCAAGCCACGCAGCTGCTTGTGGTCAGACAGTACCGGGGCACAATGACACAGTGTGGAGGGTCACGGGCAGCAGAGCCACAGCAGCAGCCAGGTAGGTAGAGCAGTGGCACTAATGACAAGGAGTTTGTGGGGAGGTCCAACCGACTAGCGATGCCACTAGCAGCAGCATGAGGTAGCGAGTGGCACTATCATGTCTGGAGTGTGGCAAAAAACAGGAGTAGGCCACAGAGTTGGAACAATGGACAGTGTGGTAGGTCACAAGCAGCAGCCACAGCAGCAGCATGTGAGGTCAGACTAGTTTGCACAATGACACAGTTGTGTAGGTCACGCCCTAGGCTGCAGCCTCAGCGCAGTAATGAGGTCAGACAGTAGACACAATGAAAGAGTGTGTAGGTCACGGCAGCAAGCCATACAGCAGCCAGCATGAGGTATGACAGTGGCACAATGACACTAGTGTGTAGGTCTCGGCGAGCAGCAGCATGAGGTCAGACAGTGGCACTATGCACAGATGTGGAGGTCACGGCAGCAGCCACAGGCGCAGCGGCATGAGGTCAGGACAGTGGCACAATGACATTCTGGAGGTGGCAAAAAAAGGAGTAGGGCCACAGAGTGGGTCAAATGACACAGTGTGGAGGTATCTGGCAGCAGCCACAGCAGCAGCTTTGAGGTCAGACAGTGGCACAATGACACAAGTGTGTAGGTCACGGCAGCAGCCACTCACAGCAGCAACATGATCTGGTCAGACCAGTGGCCTCAAATGTCACCAGTGTGGAGGGTCACGGCAGCAGCCTTCAGCCTGCAACATGAGGGCAGGACTGTGGCTCAATGACAGAGTGTGGAGTGGGCGGTGGCAATACAGTCACTGGTAAAGATGGTGGTGGCAGATGGAGAAACCTGTCAGCAAAAGGTGTCGGCATCAGGCGGGCTGGGCGGGCATCAGAATTGGTGCTGAGGCAGAGTAGTTTGTACCAGGAGCTCATTTCTCACAGTTTAGGTGAGGCGTCATGGCTGATGTAGTTCTGACGCCTCTAAGGCATTGGTGTGTGGAAAATCCTGGCGAATCCACCCCTGATTATCTTGACAAAGTCTGTCGTTCCAACATTCCCATGACAAGCGGGTTCTCTTGGAGTAACGATGGCCCCCGCCGCACTGAACACCCGCTCTGATGCCACCACTACTGGCCGGGCAGACAGCTTCTTACCACTGCAAAACTCAGTATAGTTTGCGGGCACTACATCCAGTTTGGTCTGGCCCAGTAGTCCAGCGGATCTTCGAACTGGGGTGGAGAGTGCTGTAGAAGTAGGCCACAAACTGTTGGTTCATGGAATGCTCCAGGTCCTGCTGCTGCTGCTGGCGAGCTGTACCGCTCCTCACTAGGCGCGTGAAGGATAGCTATAGGCAGCGGTCGAACTGAGATTACGGAGGACTTTCCCTATTTGTTTTGGAGTTTGTCTCGCATGTATCAATAGCTGGGCGAAAAAGGCTCCATGTGGAACGGTTAGCGAGTGGTCCAATAGGGTGAGAGCCAGAAGGCATCCCTCTGCCGGATGCTGACTATCGGCTCGTCACTAGATCCAGGCAAAGAAGCATGCTGCTGGGCCATTGCACAAGTGACTCTACGAGGGCTCCCCTGTCCTCCATTTCCACTGTATACTGCCACGACAGTGCTGGGGGGTCATCGGCCACAGTATTCCTCATTCTCGCTCCATCCACCTCCACAGCTGCTGCCTTGCGTCCGCTCTCTTGTCTACATAGTGTAGAAATTCACTCATTTCACCAGTACCAATGCTTCTGCGTCCGCAATGTACTCATACCTCCTCCATTTCAGTCAACAAACCAGAAGCTCATGTGGCCACGAGATGTTAGTCGCCACTTCTCCACAGTCCCCCATTGCCCAGACAGATTTTTTCAGCATCTGTTCCAGGCCATGAAGCGTGGAATGACGTTATTTCATCCTGTAGTCCTGGCGGAGCTGGACAAATACGTCGCCCCTCTCGAATGGCCTCAACATATCGGCAGGTGTACGCATGTGCCTGCCAACTGGCTGACATCAAAGTTACACAGGGGGGTAGTACTTCTGTTGCGCTGTGGATCATCAATAAATCGTTGTATTGGACTTTGTTGTTGCACATAACAGGCGGTCCAACATGTGCAGGATGGAATTTCAAACGGGTGGATAACAATCGCTTATCAGAGTGTGTGCGGGGGGAGCATTACATGGCTGCAACGCGTGGAGGGTGTTCCTGGTTTTGTACGAATCGATAAAGTGCATAGCAAATGCACAATTTCCGCTGGCATTTGCAGAATGTTCTGAAGATCGGGTGGAGACTTCAGGGAACCTTTTCACAAACAGATTGAACACCGTGCCGAAGTCGCAGGGCGCATGGACCATCCCTCCTCCGGTTGCAGCCCGCCGTGTGAACCACTGTTCCTCATTGGTCCGTCGCACGCATGGTTCCGATGATGCTCGGTCTCGAGCGCGGAGTAAAAGCCACACATCGATTTATCTGATGTCAGATGACGCCGCCGAGCAGTAAGTTCTCCCTGATGTGGTACTTGCGTTTCGCCGAGGTCAAGGGCCTGCCGTGTAGGTAAGATGCTAATCAGCCGCTGTGCCATACACATGTTGTATTATGGAGCAGTACTTGTGGAGGCTAGATGGTGGTGGTGTGGAGGAAGGAGGAGGCGGACATTGGCCACAGAGCTGCCAGTTTGAAAACGTGGAGGAGAAAGCGGCGTCCTCCTGGTCCAAGTTGTTGTGTGTGCTGGGCGGAAGCACTTCACCCAGTGGGTCCGTAGAGGACGATGTACTGGCTACTGACGTAGTTACAGCTCCTGACGTCGTCTGCGTGACCCCGCTTAGCACAATTGAGCTACAATCTACCCCCGATAAGCTTTCTACTACGGATGGCCCACCTTCTTGTTGCTACATATTTATTGAAGTGCTGGTGTATCGGATAGTTCCCCTGCGGCCACTAGTCCCGGCAACGGGCGTCAGTGCCCCCGCTCCCAGAGGGAGCCCAGTCCCGGCACGTCGGGTATCGGGGTCCGCCGTGGTACCAGCCCTGCCCAGCGTCCACTTACCTCAGCCACGCTCCTGCTCTGTCGGCTCTCAGCTCCCCGGCGTGTAAGCCGTACGCACCCTAAGGCCCGTGCCCGGCACCGAGCTCATATGAGATTTAATAGGGGCAGTGCACCGGTAATAATTGGTTATGCCGGGCACTGCTCCTATTTAAGTCCGGCCTCTTCCTGCCGGCCTTGCCGGGATCCTTTGTTGTAATATTCCATCGGAGTGAAGAGTGTTCCAGAGCGTTGCTGTCTTGACCTTCCCGTTTTGTACCGTACTCCTTGTCTTAGCGTTTACCGTCTACGAACACATTGCCGCCTGCACAGACCTCCGGCTCTCTCCGTCGACGACAGAGCCGCTGTCCTGACCTCCTGCCTGTCCAACGGACCACGAGCCTCGCCTGCCGTTCCTGTACTTGCACCCTGGCCGCCACTGCTAGGCAAGGCCCCGCCAGTGGGAGTAGTGACCTGGTGGGACACACCCGCCGCAGCAAGACCATTCCGACTTTGCGTGCGGGTCTCTGGTGAAAACCGGGGTCCCAACTTAGACTCCACTCCACTGGTGTGGGCTTACGCCATCGCCTGACGGTGGTCTCCTGTGGGATCCACCTCCAGACCGTAAACAGTAGGATCGGCAACGGATCCCGCCAAGGGGCGTTATCGCTCAGCCTGGCGACCGTTGTTGCCAGCCAGTCTCAGCAATCCTCGGTAACAGGCGCAGCAAATCACCCAGCTCATCCACCATGTTGCAGCAAAATCGTCCACCGTCCAGCGGAGCAGCAGCCTTCGCCAGGCTCCAGCGGTTGTTCCTGCCTCTACGTTCCAGGTGCGCGCTCCACAAGGGGGCCCAAGCTTTCGCCTGTCGCTCCCGTCAAGGGATGACGGAGACCCGAGAGAGAAGACTCTGGCAGGGGGTTCATTCAACCAATGCACTATGCACGTGATGATGATGACTGTCCAGTTCCTGAATCTGAACGTTGTGCGAAGGTGGCTTTCGTGATCAGACTCCTCCTTCCGGGAAGCCCTGGGCATGGGCTAGCCTCTTTGTGGAACATGAGACTGATCCTGTGGACGGGCGGCGGAATTCTACAGTCTCGCGTCCAGCGAGGTTCCGCACCGTCTTGAGGAACCAAGGCCGTGCATCCTCTGCGGGAGACTGCCCTCCTAAATCTACGCCAGGGGGAGCCGGTCTGTAGGAGACTACGCGGTAACAGTTCCGCACCCTGGCCTCGGAACTCTCATTGGAACGAGGGCTGCACTGTGTGATACCATTAAGAAAGGGCTCTCAAGCGAGTTAGATAGGAAGTGCTTTGGCGCTAGAGACCTCACGTCCTTCCCTCAGGACTATTCGTTTTGCGACCCGCATCCGATTTCGCTTCATTGATCGGGTGGAGGAGCATTCAAGCAAGAGCATCACCAGTCGTCCCAAGCCTGCGGGGAGACGTCCGCACCGTGGTTCTGTGGGGGAGGCATTCCTAGGTGCAACCTCCTCGCTCCCACGCCTGTTGATGCCTGTGCAGGTCGGCATGGGTCAGAGACTGGCATCACGTCCCATGTTCGGCGTTTCTATGTGACTCTGGCTCAGACAGAGGAACTTCACATTAACCTAGTCTCTCGTGAGCAAAGAAATAGAGGAGTTAAGTCGGTTAGAAGGGAGAGGACCAGATTGTATATATATTATGGTCTGCGGGGGAGGGCTTAGAGAAAAAATAAAGTAGTAATAAATTGCCTCGGTACACTCCTTATAGTAGGGAATAGGCAGAATCATGCTTATAGACAGTATAGTGCTACCTAATCTATACGTGCTGACTCAGCTTCTCTACAAAGACTTATCTCGGCGATCCTCCTCGGGACTCCCATGGCTACAGGGCTTCCACTCTCCCTATCCTGGACTGGGTCTACTGGAGAGGTGATCGTTGCCGGTTCCTAATCTGTCGGGGACGCTGTTTGGGGTGGCTACTCGCCCGAGTTGCATCTTACTCCATGTTCTCAGAGCAGCACAACCAGATAACAGGAAGACCTATTGCCAGGGTGCCGCATATCCAACAGCATATTTGGAGTTACGCTGATGTCTTCTTATGAGAGGCTATATTAAGATGTTAGGTCTTTCTCGTCATGCAACAACTCGCACATTGATTGATTGCTCAACTCTCATATTCGAACTACTGCCGGGTACTGCCCGCCCTCGGAGAGTGTACCGTGTAAATTGAATCGCTAAACCAGGACTATGTCGTGCCTATCAGAGACTCAAGCAGTGAGCCAGAGTAAATCCGTACATCCAGGAGAAATGTCTCAGGAAGAGGGGTTCATCCGACGAATCCCTCGTCCCGCAGGTGCGGGGGTTCTTTGTACGTGAAAGAAGAAGGACATCGGTACACTTAACCGGCCCTGCATAGACTGACGGGGCGTGTTGAAACACATATGATCACGGTGAAGAACCGGGCGGGTATTACCCATGCCGTGACGTTGAGTCAAGGTGAAACACTTTTCACGGACCACTCTACCATGCAGGAAGGCGCCAGATTCTCTGTTAACGTTGGGATCGAGAGGGGCCATACAACTTGGTCACAGAATCACGCACATAAGGGTGATGAGTGGAGATTGGCCTTCAACATCAGGGCAAAGCGGCACTTTGAGTCATGGTGTAGATGCACCAACGTTATATCGGAATATATATGACTATTGCTCACTCGAGTCTTCAATTCTAGGAGACTCGTGAAATATGACTCATTTCAGAAGGACTTCACTCCCACACGCACGTGCAGTGTGTGGTCTTACTGTTGTAATTCACTGGTAGGTTCAATCTAACTAGAACACCATTACAGATGGACCCACGCGCAGCCAGTTCGCAAGGTTCCAGACTAAGAACGGCTACGGGCGGAGAAACCAACTATTAGCCAAGCTGGGGCTAGTCGCCTATTCCATCAGACGAGCTCCACGGTCTTATGGGGCTACGTCATCTCGGATCAGAAGCCTTAGAACGAGAATGGAAAAAAGTCACATGCACGAAACTGATACTGCTCCGGAATTTGGTTTTGCAGCTGGCCAAAGCAACGTCGCGCCTTGCGGGCAACTCCAGCGATTCTTGGGATTGCTGCAACTACTACTCGCCAGTGTCATCACCTCCACTTCTCCACGCTGGGTTTCTGTGGCCCCCGATAGTAGCAATCACCAAGAAAACATGACAAATCCACGAGGCTGACAAGTACGGGAGGAGGAGGGCAGTTTTTATATGCATAGTGCAGTCCGCACTTCGATACGGATTAAATACACTTGACAAGTCCACGGATTACACGTAGACCCTGCACACTAGATGATGTGCACTAGATCATACAGTATCTGTAGGTGCCGAGAGCAGTTCTACAGCAAAAAAGGGCCCGGACGGGAAGGACTGTAACGTCGAGACTTCTCGATAACACAAGACATTCTCGTCGGCCCGAGAGGGAATTACACGATTGGCAGACCGGGAGCTGATAGCCAATAAAATGGGGCCTTGGAAAAGAGTGGCGCTATCTGAGGGTGGGTGCCCGTTTTTCTCATCCGTATCTACTTGTGGAGCCATAAGAACTACCATTATCTACAGATGGAACCCACAAACTCAGCCGACTTAACCAACGCCCAGGCTAGGTGGTCGCTCTTCTTCTCCCGGTTCTGACTTTCAAATCCAATTCAGGCCTGCTAGAGGAAGAATGTGACGAGGCTGAACGACCTCTCCCTGCCTCCGAGTGGTGGGTGAAAGATACTCATCCAGAACATATAATTACCTCAAGAGGCCTCATCTCGAGGCGCAGCGACGGTGGAATCTCAGGAAGGTTCCTCCATGGAAGGAATTATGAGCTTCCAGATCTCGCAGAGCAGTATTCTAAAATGGGGACAGCTTCATTGGTGGCAGGTAACCCCGGCACCCGAAGAACATTTGTTGATATCACCGGTTCTACTGGTGGCAGAACTGGGAAAAGGATGTTTGACTAGTCATTTCGTACCTGTGATCGCTTGTGCCTGCAACATAGGATGCCCAACGTCACAAGGACCGGGCAGGACCTACTTCAGACCTCTCCCCATTCACGCCTACCTTGGTCAAACATTTCCATCATGGACTACTTCTATTTAAAGCTGCCTCCCTCCGTCGGTCTCCAATGGGCAACCACGTTATTTGGGTAATACGGGACGCATTCCTCCAAGATGGGCCTGTTTCGTTTTCGGTGCCGAGCCCTGCCATCTCGCCTTCTGTCTGGCGGAACTTTTCTTTACGTTCAATGTGGTTACGGCCATGATGGACTTTATCTCTCAGATAATATGATCTAAAAAATGAATCCCCGGGAAAGAGGTACACAGTTTATTAGTACATTCCTGTAAGTGGCGAGCTTGGTGCAATCAAACTTCACGGGTCAAGGATCGACTTCTATTTCCGCCTACCTGTCTCCAGCAGCACGATGAAGGCCTGGGTTGGAGAGGGGTCAACCTAGGTCATTGGATGCTAACCTTGCCGCCACTTCGCCAAGATAAATGGGCCTATTTGCTGACCCGTGGCGAGAGTTCTCCTTATAACTCCCTTGAGTCGGAACAGTTCCGTGCGGGGTCCTCTCCCTTGCTCGTGGTGTATGGTCTGGCAATCCCCGCTAACCTCTCCCTCTGGCAACCTCCTCGGCCACGGTCCCCCCGGCCAGCGGACGCACTGATCCAAGACTTTGAAGGGACATCTTGTCTACAGATCCGTCAGCGTCGCTCCGTTCTCGAGCGCGATGAAGAATCCATGCGAGACAGAGATGAATCACTCCCCTCCAGTCTTTCTCCCCAGGTGACAAGGTGTGCTCTCGTCTCGTTATGTCCGCTTTAAAGATGCGCCTCTCACAAACATGGGTCCCGGTTCTGGGGCCCTGTTGATGGTCATCGGCCGCATCAACATGGTGACTTACAAACTCCGGCTCCCTCCAGCGATGAGAATTCCCAAATCATTTCATGTGTCCCTTGTGAAGATCCTGTGCCTAATCGCTTCTCCCAGAAGGCTGTTCCTCCCCCCCGTCTGTGGCTGATGCGCGCCGATTGTCTTTGAGGGTCAAGGAGATCGCCTGGGCAAGAGGAGTGTAGAAACACTAGGGGAGCACAGGCGTTACTTTCTGGTGGACTGTGAGAGGACTTCGGCCGAAGAGAGGTGTTGGGAGCGGAGAGATATCTCTGAACCGCAGTCTCATCCCTCGAGATTTAAGATTTGTCTCCAATCCAGTAAGAGGAGGGGGGGTCAAGGATGTGGGTGAGGGCCGGCTAAGGGGGGTGCGGGGGGTACTTGTAACGGTCGCCCTGCCGGCCACTTGTCCAGTGGCCGCAGGCGCGTCCGTGCCCCCGCTCCCTGCGGGAAGCCCCGTCCCGCACGTCGGGTCGTGTCGCCGCCCGTGTCGCAGCCCCTGCGAGGCTCTCTTACCCAGCCTCGCTCCTGCTCTGTCGGCTCTCAGCTCCGGCGTGTAGCTCCGCCCCTAGGGAAGTGGCCCGGCGCCGGCTCTCTGAGATTTAAAAGGGGCAGGGCACGTTATATTGTTATTGCTGGGCACTGCTCCTATTTAAGTCCGGCCTCTCCTGCGGCCCTTGACGGATCCTTGGTGTGTATATTATATGCGGTTTGAAAGTGTTCCAGACGTTCACTGTCTGCCTTCCCGTTGGTGTACCGACTCCTTGCTTACGTTTACAGTCTACGTCCTTGCCGCGCGGCCCCGACCTCGGCTTGTCTACCGTCTTCGAACCAGAGCGCCTGTCCTGACCTCCTGCATGTCCACGCACACACGAGCCTGCCTTGACGTTCCTGTCCTTGCACCCTGGCCGTCCACTGCAGCAAGCCCCGCCAGTGGTAGTGGACCTGGTGGACAGACCCGCCGCAGCAAGACCATCCCGCTTTGCGGGCGGGGCTTGGTGAAAAACCGGGTTCCCACTTAGACTCCACTCCCTGGTGTGGCGCTTACGCCATCGCCTGCGGTGGTCCAGTGGATCCACCTCCCAGGGACCGTAACAGGCTGGTACTGCGCTTTTGTTGGAAAAGAAATTATGGCTTGGAACTCTCCATCTCGGCTCCTCGGCACAAGGCACCTTTAGTTCTCCTGAATGTGCGAGTCCACCATTTGGATAGAAAGGGAGGAGGGACTGTCTAGAGTACCACACACATGGACAGGTGCACGGTCAGCTGCTTGCACCTTAGGATGGTTGGACGCATACTGTTGTCTCTTTGCAATCGCCTCGCTGAACGACTGCTGGCAACATGAGTAGCGAGGAGCAGGAGCTTCTGGACCGGGAGATTGATGTCAAAGAGAAACAGCTCCCTTCTGCAGAGGTGGTGGAGCCTTGACTGGCTGCAATGGCATGCGTGCCACTGGGCGCTGCTGCTGCTGCTGTTGCTGCGGCGGCAGGATGGACCACCACATCTGAGCCACGTTTCTCCCAGGCCACCGGATGGTGACGCTGCATGTGTTGACGCAGGGCCATGGTGCCAACGTTAGCTCCCTGGCCACGCTTCACTTTCTGCTTACAGATTCTACATATACCCATATTCGGCTCCTCCGGTGTCTTAGCAAAGAACTGCCACACCGCCGAGTATCGGATTTTACCACCAACGCTCCGCACTGAGTGACTACTGCCGCCGCTGCCTCGCTGAGCCCCTGTGCCGCTACTTTCTTGGACCTGCGAAGCGGGTTTTTTACCCCGTGGCCGCTTGGCTCCCGACCTCACACTGCTGCTATCCTGCTGACTCACGGCCACACGACCCACTTGCTGGCTGCGCCGCTGCCTGACGCGCAAGCTGACGCCCTCTTCTCCTGACGATGATGAAGCCCTTGCCTCACCCGGCTCCCAAGTGCGGTCGGCTACATCATCATCTATTTGTGTTTCATCGTCACTGCTGTCCTCATCACCAGTCTTGGTATGCAGAGGCTGACCCCTCACAACATGACCTCCCATGCCACTCTCAACATCTATACTTTGCCGCCTACTGCAAGAGCAGGGGATATTGGCCCATTTTTTCGCTGCCAAGTAGCTGCTGATGCCCTCCTCAAATTTTTCATCCTCGCTATATAGTGGCGCTGAGCCCAGACCACATACTAGATCTCTGGCTGAGGGAACTGGATGGGACAGAGGCGGGTTGAGGACAGGTGGGGGCCACTGACCCGCTCCCGGGCCATGCCAACTAAGGGTTGTGTCTGACGATCCCACGGACTCTTGGCTGGGGTTGTCAGATGTCATCTGGGAGGAAGTGGATGACCTAGTCAACCAATCAAGAACCCTTGGGTTGCTGGTCAACACACTGCCGCTAGATGAAAGCTGCAGTTGTGGCCTCACCGAGTGACCCCTGCTGCGATGTCCCCTTGCTGTGCTGCGACCTGGGCCTGGAATGTTTGTGCCTCTGCCACTCGCAGGTGAAGATCCTGCTAACTCTCTGTCTGACATACTGTTTGTTCTAAAATCTACAGACACTGTTTGATGAAGATATCTGTATATGATAAATACACACCCTGTATTTGACGACAAATGAACCCACTAAGAAGCTTGGGTAACCTTTGGATATAAATTGCGCTCCACAAATGGGCAGGAAAAATTGACTTGTATGTGCCGTTTAAAAACTCTGTGTATTTTACTGAATATAAAAGCACAAACAGGCTTAATTAACCTTCGGATATGAATTATGCTACAGAATTTCTTCTGTGGCGGTGAAAAACAAAGTTTCTTTTACTGAGTACAACTGCAGAACAACGCTTAATTAACCCCTGGATGTAAATTGTGCAAAAGAATTGAGCAACCACAAACTACTAGCTTTGTAGCGTGTTACAATTGCGTGTTTTCTACGCCACACAACAAGAGATAAAATTGTAATTAACCTTTGCTTGTAAATTAGGCTACAGGAAAATGTATATATTATGGCGGTGAAAATGACGGTTTCTGGGGTCAGCACACCAGCAAAACAACGCTTAATTAACCCCTGGATGTAAATTGCGCCAAACAATTGGGCCACCACAAACTAGTAGCTTGTGTAGCGTGTTTACAATTGCGTGTTTTCTACGCCACACAAACAGAGATAAAATTGTAATTAACCTTCGCTTGTGAATTATGCTACAGGAAAAATGTATGTATTTTGGCGTTGAAAATGACGGTTTCTTGGGGTCAGCACACCAGCAAAACAACGCTTAATTAACCCCTGGATGTAAATTGCGCCAAACAATTGGGCCACCACAAACTAGTAGCTTTGTAGCGTGTTACAATTGCGTGTTTTCTACGCCACACAACAAGAGATAAAATTGTAATTAACCTTCGCTTGTGAATTATGCTACAGGAAAAATGTATATATTTTGGCGTTGAAAATGACGGTTTCTTGGGGTCAGCACACCAGCAAAACAACGCTTAATTAACCCCTGGATGTAAATTGCGCCAAACAATTGGGCCACCACAAACTAGTAGCTTTGTAGCGTGTTACAATTGCGTGTTTTCTACGCCACACAACAAGAGATAAAATTGTAATTAACCTTCGCTTGTGAATTATGCTGCAGGAAAAATGTATATATTTTGGCGTTGAAAATTACGGTTTCCTGGGGTCAGCACACCAAAAAAACAAGGCTTAATTAACCCCTGGATGTAAATTGCGCCAAACAATTGGGCCACCACAAACTAGTAGCTTTGTAGCGTGTTACAATTGCGTGTTTTCTACGCCACACAACAAGAGATAAAATTGTAATTAACCTTCGCTTGTGAATTATGCTACAGGAAAAATGTATATATTTTGGCGTTGAAAATGACGGTTTCTTTGGGTCAGCACACCAGCAAAACAACGCTTAATTAACCCCTGGATGTAAATTGCGCCAAACAATTGGGCCACCACAAACTAGTAGCTTTGTAGCGTGTTACAATTGCGTGTTTTCTACGCCACACAACAAGAGATAAAATTGTAATTAACCTTCGCTTGTGAATTATGCTACAGGAAAAATGTATGTATTTTGGCGTTGAAAATGACGGTTTCTTAGGGTCAGCACAACAGTAAAACAACGCTTAATTAACCCTGGATGTAAATTGCGCCAAACAATTGGGCCACCACAAACTAGTAGCTTTGTAGCGTGTTACAATTGCGTGTTTTCTACGCCACACAACAAGAGATAAAATTGTAATTAACCTTCGCTTGTGAATTATGCTACAGGAAAATGTATATATTTTGGCGTTGAAAATGACGGTTTCTTGGGGTCAGCACACCAGCAAAACAACGCTTAATTAACCCCTGGATGTAAATTGCGCAATAGAATTGAGCAGCCAAAAAATGAAGTGGTATTTGTATTGTAAAAACGCTGTTTCTTTAAATGAATACAACAGGAACTGGCTTAGATCCCACTTGGATATTGAATGTATATGCAGCTGCAGTGAACGCACACTGGATTTCAGATCCAATACCGAAAAATATCAGAAATAGAACATTAAGAGAACAGTCTCTGAGACAAGCCGAGACACCCCACAAAAATCGCTGTATAAAAATCAGTTCTTCAGTGAGAGCTATCACAATCAGCCCCGGCAGCACCTTCCCTGATCAGTACAGTGAGAGGAGTGTGAGCTCCCGGCGTCGCGCCCGGACTTATATAGTGCGGTGACATCACAGAATCCCGCCGGTCTCTGATTGGCTTCATCTATGCACATGTCATGTAGGCTATGCCCTTCTTCCTCCCAGAGTGCTTTGCCCCATGTAGCGCCATGTGCTCACAGCCATTTTATCAATCAAAAGCACACTTCGTTCACCCGAAGTACCCCAAACTTCGACTTCGTTCAGAACCAAAGTTTTCCTGAAATTCTAAACGAATTCCACTTCGTTAGAATAAATTCGCCCATCCTAGTAAATTATTTTGGGGGTTTTGCAAATGCAACATGGCACACACCAAATTCTGCATTTCAAAAGACAAATAGCACTCCCTCCCTTGTATGCCCTGCCGTGGACCCAAACAGTAGTGTACACACACTTATATTGTATTTTCGTACTTGGAAGAAATTGTGTAACAAACTTTGGGATGCTCTCTCCCATGATTCCTTTGTCAAAATAAAAACATTTCAGCTAAATCTGCATGTTATTTGGAAAAAAGGTGTCCATTTTCTCAGCTTAACACTATATAATAAAAAAAATAAATATTAAAAAATTTTAAAATAATTATTATATATAAAAATAATATTATAAATTTTATAAATTTTTAAAATACACCACCGGCCACTTTTTTAGGTACACCTGTCCAATCTCTTTTAACACTTAATTTCTAATCACCAATACAGGCGGGAATCAGTGCATTTGGCATTAGACATGGTCAAGACAAAACTCCTATTTAAACCGGCTCAGTAAGGGGGAAAAAGGGATTTGAGTTTCCTTTAAAATTTGGGATGGTTGTGGTGCCAGAAGGGCTGGGCTGAGATTTTTAGAAACGTGATCCCTGGTTTTTTACGCACAACCATCTCTAGGGTTTTTCAGAGAAATGGTCCAAAAAAAAAAAACATCCAGTGAGCGAGTCCTTTTGGGGGAAATGCCTGTTGAGCCGGGGTAAAGAAAATGGGCAGACTGGTTCGAGTATAGAAAGGCAACGTGACTAAATAGCCACCCTTTTCAAACCCAAGGGGAGGGAGAAGAGCATTCGAACGCACATACGGCGAAATTTGAGGCGATGGGCTTTTCAGCACAGAAGACACACCGGGTGCCACTCCTTTCACTAAAAACAGGAAAAATGAGCCCAATTTGCCCCAAGCCATCGAAATTGGCAGTAGAAGATTGGAAAAACTTTTCCCGGTCTATAGTCTGTTTTGCTGCGACATTCGGGTGGTAGGGTCAAATTTGGGGTCAAAAACTGAAACATGGATCCATCCTGCCTTGTATCAAAAGGTTTTTAGGTGGGGGTGGGGGTGTCATGGGGGGGGAATATTTTCTTGCACTCTTTGGGGCCCCCTTTGGACCAATTGGCATGTTGCAAAGCCACACCCACCGATTTTTGTTGCTACCCTGTCCATCCCTTTTTACCAAATGTTCCCAACTCGAGGGACTTTTTGCAGGTAAAGCGCCCCTGTCAAAGGGGAATCATCTCGACTGTTTCTTGAAACAGAAAAAGAGTTCACTGTACCAAATGGCCCCCCCTCACCAGATTTCAATCCAATAGAAAATCTTGGGATGTGGGGGAACGGGAATTCGCACATGGATGTGCAGCCGAAAATCTGCGGCAACTGGGGATGCCTCAGTCAAATACCAAAATCTCGAGGAATGCTTTCAGCACCTTTTGAATCTTTGCCAAGAATGGGCGTTTTTGAAGGGAAAAGGGGCCAAACCGTTACTAGATGGGTACCAATAAAGTGGCCCGGTGAGTGTATATTAGATAGCAATGAACTCCGAAGAGAACAAAAAAATCCGAGATTTTAAAAAAAAAAGGGCTTTATTAAGAAGGGGCCCCCCAGCACAAAAAAGCAACTAAAAAAATTCGCGCTTCCTCAGGATTTCCGAGGGATCTACTTTCTGACTTTACCCCTCACCCTGTGTTTTTTGGGCTTTGGGGTTACAAAACCCGTGGTGCCCATCCACTGCCGACCCGAGCCTCCCATTTTCTTTATGTTGTGCCCTTCATTAGCACAACTTGACTGGGTGAGAAACCCTACCTTTGGGGATTTACGTGTACATTGTCTCCTACATACTTATTTTGTGCTCCCTTCCCCTCCTTTTCTCTTTTTATTAATTATATATATAATATATTTAAAAATTTAACCCCACACACCACACATATAGCGGGAAAAAAAGGGTTTAGTCCCCCACCAAATTGGAAAGTTCCCCCATTTAAAAAAATAAAGGGGCCTGAAATTGAAATCATAGGCGACCTAAAATTATGAAGGAAAAAATAAAAAACAAACCCCAAAAAATCACTTTGTCTGTTTGGAAGGAATTTATTTAAAAATTATGGTAAAAATAAGTATTTATTCAATAACAAAAGTTTTAAAACTTTGTTTAATCCTTTGTTGCGATGACAGAGGAAAGGGTTTTTGTAAGTCTTCACAATGTTGGCACACACTGTTGACATGTTAGCTACCAAAATTTCCCCTGGGCCTGCATGTCTTTTCAGCTCTCATAGCCCGAGACTCTTTTTGGCCCGCCACCCCGGACTGCAGCTCGTGTCACAATCGAATATTTTTGTCCTCTTCAGCCCTCCTGAGGCTGTACCCACTCCCCCTCTGTGCTCCTCTTTTTGTCTTTTCCTTCTGTTCTTTTTTCTTCATCTATCAATTGTTGGGGTCCTAAATGTCTTAGTGAAAAGGAAGCACATTCCAACCCCGAGTTTTTTTCAGTCCCAAACCATAGTGGAGCTTTTTGGGGCCACAACCCCTTTAGTTTTTGTTGTGAATAGGGGGCCCCAGTTTTCGTGCTCCCCAGGGGTCAGAAGATTTTATTAACCAATGGGTCTCTTTGAAAAAAATTTCTAACTAAGAGTATCTTTTTTTGCCATAGCGACCCAAACAAATCAGCTTTTATTTCCTAAAGCATTTAAAAAATGAAAGCTGAGCTCTTATTGGTTTTTTAGGACAAAAAAAGACCGCCCACGTTAGTTTTGATAAATGGGGGCCCCGTGTAATAACCCCCAAAGGGAATTGGTCAACCGGTCGGAGATTGCTTTTACAAGGTGGTACCCAAGCAGCGAGTCATGGCAAAGTGTGATCTTTGGGAAAGGAGTTAATTAAATTCATAGCTTTTATGTTAATCTGAGAACCCATTCCAGGCCTCCTATATTATCAGTCCTCAGAACAGATGCAGGATTACAATATTAGACGCCAGATTAGTCATTTAGGTACAGAACCTATTTTGGTATCACCACACAGATAGATTTTCTAGTGTAGAGCCCAGGGCAGCTACATAAAGCTATAATGTCACACAGCTTTCCGATATTCAGATGTAAATAGGGTAACAGTTCAACAGAATCCCCAACAATTTCTTGCCTTTGAGCTTTATCTTCTGAAGGGTGATAACAATGAGTGCAATGTGGCCACTGCAGGCAATCAGTCAGTGGTGATGTCCCCTTCAGAAGAAGAAGAAAGTCAACAGAAGACCAGAGAGAGTGTAAGCTTTTGTTCTATGCTATTTATTCTTTATAAGAACCAGGAAATACATCAAGAAAATGACATATAACTTTGGACCAACTGCTTCATCATTGTATCCACAACAAATTTTGGTGCCGTAACCTGAGAACTAAAAGAAGATGGAACAGAAATTCTACCTCCTCTGGTCCCCAATAACTTTGTTCACTAAGTACAGTTCTCTAAAACCTGAAAATTGGAAACTTAAATGTATAGAAATGTTGGAATATTAACCACCACATCAGAGTGAAAGAGGTACTTTAAAGGAGTCTAGTTCATGGAGGGCAGT
The DNA here is from genome assembly GCA_025379985.1 of Phyllomedusa bahiana. Taxonomy (NCBI): domain Eukaryota; kingdom Metazoa; phylum Chordata; class Amphibia; order Anura; family Hylidae; genus Phyllomedusa; species Phyllomedusa bahiana. Next base: position 22,296 of record JAODAL010055512.1, read on the forward strand.
AGGCGGCTTCAGTATGGAAGCGCCGGCTTGCCTGCTAACTAAGGAACAATATCACCTATGCCCATAGATATAATATGGTAAATAATGTTAAATCACAAATGTAACCTACATATAAATTCAATAAAGTGTAGAAAGATTGGTTTGGCCATAAAGAGCGTAATTAAATAAAGTAAATTCATTTCTAAATGGAAGTTTTGCCACAATCAGTGGATCACAGCAAGTCCAGCTTCTATAAACCTCAATGATCAGCTTTTGTTACCAGGGCAAATCAATTATGGTCAGACAGAAGCTGTATTAAGCCATAACAAGGGCTTTGGTAGCAGGAACCTTCACAATTAACTTATGTTTCCTCAGACCATACCAGCTGATAATAAGAGATCAGGGAAGCAGGACACCCACAACCTAGATGATTTCTTGAAGAAAAAGTGTGAGAGAGAAGTAAATGCATATTATATTTAGGTGAATACTAAAGAGCTTTTCCACCACATAAAAAAGTCATTTAGATATATCCATTGCCCCAAGCAAAATAAAATAAGTCATATCTTCCTGGATTCCAGTGGCATGTCTCTTTGGTATTCTGTTGACATGCCATCGTTATCGAATGGGGACTTCACCGCTGTGGCCGCTAATCGACTTCTATTCAAATGTTATTCACTTCTGAACGATGATATAAGTTAGGGACACATGACCACTGTAGCCAATCAGCAGCCACAGCGGTGACCTCTCCGTTCAGAAGTAACGGCAAGTAAACACAAGACTGGAGAAATGTTCTGTTGGAGAACGGGGGGGGGAAGGAGTGGGTGAGTATGACTCTTTTTTATTCAACTTGGCGCCCTACAGCTACCTAGATGACTTTATTATGAGGTGGACAATCCCTTAAATATAGGCTTTTTATAACATGGGGTTGGGAAGGTACTTGTCTTACTCTTTGAAGATCAAATGTCCCATACTATATGGCATACCATGCCTTATCTTTTAATGCTTAACCAGTTATCTACATAGCATCCTTCAATCTCTGTCCGAAATAAACATAATGCAGCATGAAGGGGCTCGGTGAAGGTGGCAGTGAAGGTGTGTAAGTGTCTGATGGGGTCACACAGCTCATAAAAGGACAGGAGCCCGGCCTCATAATCCAGACAGATCCTGAACCCATCAGGGGATATTACCAGGTAACCGGATCACTGTACTGTCATGTATCACTGAATACTGATTTTTAAACCTACACAAACTCCAGGACTTGTTATTATATCCAATGTGTGACTGTTCCCCCCTCCTGTTTATACTGGGATAACACATCCCCAACCTCCAAATCTTCTGCTCTTCACATCCCAGTAATGTCGCCCTGAGGAGAATCCCCTCCTGCTCATCACCTGAGAATAATCCTGGAATCTCTCTGCTGTTTCTGGGCGATTCTGATTCTCTTGTGTCCTGGTTGTAGTTTTCAGGTCGTCTGATATAAGGATATGATTAGCAGCTGTGTTTACATCCAGTAATATGTCTGCAGGATCCTCCACATAATCCGCTCCTTATACCTTTATTATGTCACATAATGTGTGGAATGTGTGTGGGATCCCAGCCACATCCAGTCTTACATCTGGGGGTTTTTTTTGT
>JAODAL010055513.1:0-23906 GCA_025379985.1 Phyllomedusa bahiana
ACCAACCAACATATAATGTCCCTCTGCCCTTTTTGCATAAAAATAGCGACATGAAATGCGCACAGTAATGAATTTAGCATTTCTTGGTCATGTGCCTCACGGCAGGTGTAAAATGTACCACACCATCAACACAAGAAAGAAAATAAAAGTGAAGCATAGAAAACTCCCCTTTTACAATAACCATAAGTGCACACTACCACTAAGCATCAAGATAATTACTAAAACCGCCATACATTGACCATATAGTCGTCTTATAGCAGTTTAGGTTGCCATCACATGGCAAACCATCCAGATGAATACAGTACGGATCAAACTCAGAGGCAAAATAAACAATTACTTTCAGTGACTCACAGATGACATCTTCTCTGACTAGAGGCATTCTCTGTCTCATTTCTTACACATCTGGTCTAGACAGACATAATGACTTATTTCAGTCACGACTCATTTCTGCCGAACTTTCCACACAGACATCTTAAGCTTATTACTATTCCAAGACCTTCCCCACCTGTACACAAACTCCCCACTCAGGACAGTTCCTAGGCTAAATTTCAATCCGGGCGAGGTGAAGAAGTTTCGCCCCACCCTCCCCCGGTAACATATTGCGCCACTATGCGACACATTGCATCGCCATAAACCAAAGCCAAAATATACAAAAAGCTTTACCACAATGTGCTACGTATAAAACTACTAAATAATAGTCATAGAGTTACCAAATAACACTGCCCGCTACACCAACCAGAATCCCAAGACCACTAAGACCACATATAACCAACACACAGTGACCGAATAATACCACCACACCATGACCACATATCACCACCATATAGTGACTGAATAATACAAACTGACCATTACTGAATACAACCATTTATATTTCAACCAATATTACTTGTATACAGTGACCATGCAATAGTGGATACCAGCTGTACACAGGCATCTGCAGACATTAAATGATTACAGTAAAGTTTATTCTAGTGACATCACAGGAGACGTCTCTGAAGAGGTAGTTCTCTTTCTCTTCTTCTTCTTCTCCATCTGTCTCAAACGCCATGATGACTACTCCCGACTCTTCACTGTAAAATTTACAAAACAAATATCTTAAGACTCCTCAATTTATCAGCACTTCTCTACCAATTCCTATCTCTATATAAACTCACCATCTATAGCACCTCATATGGTAGCCATGTAATATGCCCCCTGTAGCCACATAGTAGACCCCTATAGCCAGTTGATGCCCCCTGTAGGCAGTTGATGCCCCCCCTGTAGCCAGGTGATGCCTCTCTGGCCAGTAGATGTCCCCTTGTAGCCAGTGATGCCCCCTATAGCCAGTAGATGTCACCCTGTAGCCAGTGATGCCCCCCTTGTAGCCAGTAGATACCCCTGTAGCCAGTGATGCCCCCTTGTATCCAGAGCTGCCGACCGAGGAGACCCAGCATCGCAGGTGGCGTGGTGAAAGCCGTGCGCCCCTGCGATGCTGATACAGGGGAGGAGTCAGGAGGGGAACTATCCATCCCGTCTCCTAACAGCCGCGCAGAGTCAGTAGCGATCCTCCGGGCGGGCGGTCGCGGCGCCCCCCTTGGGTGAGCGGAGCTTCAGCGCCCCGAGCGATCGCCCGTCTCACCCGCTCCTAGGAACGGCCCTGTCCCCACTCATAGTGCCCCAGGCAGTAATGGTGTCCTATATGTTAATAATGACCAGATGCCCCTACACAGAATTCCCCTTTTATTTTCCTGCTTAGTAATAATGCACCCTTTGGGCCCACTAAATGACATTAATGACATCTCTGTCCTTCCCTTTGATTACTTCCGAATGGTGATGTCAGCCAATATCACGTCACCATTGCAACCAAGCAGCAGTTCCAGCGGCGACGTCCCTTCGGAATCAAGAGTGGAAGAAAACAGAAGACCGGCGGAGAGTGAGGATGGCACAGCGCTGAATCCAGGGTGGGAAGAGAAGTGAGCATAAGTTTTATTTTATTTACATTGGGCAGCAATGCCCATATGTTAAAAATATGTTCTTGGACAACTCCTTTAAAAAGCTGGTGAACTATTTAACATAGAAATAATAAAAAAATCATAAACATAACATGGGACATAGAGTTCGTAACTGGCCATATGATCAATAGCCGACTTGTCAAATGGGAAACCTATTTCTATTATATTGAGCAAAAGATAAAATACAGATAAGAGGCAATTCTAGGTCATTACTGACACTCAATAAGAAGTCAGGCAGCTCCACAAAGGAAAACAACAACTGTGTAAAGAAACAGGTGATCCTAGGACAACACTCTGATAACACCCAAGCAGACGGAATTATGTTAGAACAAAGCAACCTGCAGCTCGTATAGGGGTTTTCCATCAGAAAAAGGAAAAAATCTGAAAAGGAGTCAGGGCAGGTTGAAAAAAAAGGTAGTTAATAGAAAAGAAAATGTAATTTACCTGTGAAGCCCGCTCTGTTCTAGTGCCACCGCTGCTCCCAGTGATCCCCACTGATGACATCACGTTCATCAGTCATGTGACAGCGAATCGCTGACTACAGTAGTCAGATATCATTCAGAGGCCAGTGACTGGCTACAGTGACTCGTGACCAATAAACATGATGTCATCAGTGGGGATCATCAGGAGCAGCTGCGGTGCTGAAATGGAGAGGGCTTCAGGGTATATTCACATGTAAGAACGGGGCTGCACCAGTTATGTGGCATCAAAAAGCTTTAATAGACCTGTTCTATAGATGTATGAACAGTCACATTCCAATCTTTGGCACAACAAGCACCTGCGTGACACTTTTTAAGGCGTCAAAGATTTGGGGTGTTTTGGGGGCGTGTCACACCACATTCATAGAAGTAGACACATTGATGATTCTTTGATGCCAAACCTAGGTGCATTACAGTTAGAACAGCCAAACCAGGTTAAAGGTGATCTGCCTGAGCCAGACTTGTCGTATTCAAACACAATACAATATCAGCAGCACGCTAGAAACACTAAATAACAGTTCAAGAGGACATAAGTATTTTTGGATCAGCATTTCTGCTGATTTGAAATATATGAAAAAATTTGAGGTCCTTAGTGTACATTTTTGATCAAAACTGTAATTGCCCACCTACCGCGGCAAGGTGACCCCAATTCAGGTGGGAACCTACGCTACATGCTACCTGTCTTGGTGTCTGTTCAGACCTCCAAACTTCAGGGTTAGAAGGTTCCCGCTATAAACCTGATTTGATTAAAAAACCTGTGCAGGTGGGAGGAATCCAAGCTGGGGACTACCAATTCCGCATACAAACAGTCAAAATACAAAATCTGATTTTGTATTCAGACGTGTCGTATTGGCACTACACTGCCTGTATGTATGACCTGCAGAATATCAGGTTCATACATTCTGGCGCGTTCAACACTTTTTTTTTTTTTTTTCATTATATTTATTCACACATTCATTTTTATGTTTCATTTTTTTTTCCTTTTTTTTTTTTTCTTTTTCATTTCAATTATTTACACATTCATTTTGATGAGTTTTTTTATTTTTTTTTTGCAAGGAGACTTTGTCATACATGTTTTGCCTTTTGTCTTTAAATATGGTTCTAAAAAAACGAATGTTATTTTGCACCCATGTCACATGATATGTGTTCGACAAGTCATTGGTTTTGATATCCTTTAAATATGTTTATTGAGTGTCTGTTTTTTAAGTCATGATTAAAGGTTTTACCGAAAGGTTTGACCTGTTGTCGCGTCTGGATTTAATGATTTGATAAATAAAAAAAGATATTTATTTTCCAACGGTATGGATCTTTTCCGCCATCCATGCGGATTCTTGTCTTGTGTTCACACTACCTTAAAGGGTTTGTTTCCCACAAGGATTGCTTTTTATGTTTAAAGATCTTAGAAAAAACAAATCACTTTGCAATAAGTGTCCTTAACAGTGTCTACCTATTCTGAGATATCCCTTCTTGTAAGGGCTGCATCACTCCCCAGGTCGCTATAGCCACAGGGGCCTGTTTTTGATATCTCCTGAAAGGCTGTCATAATAAATAAATAAAATTTCTGGTCCATTTCTGACATCCATTCCATCTGTAACAATTGGGGAACATCTGTGACAACAGAGACAGATATGACATCAATACCATCAGTGTCAACCAAGTACATTGCTGAGCTGCAGAGTATTGTACCTTAACGTGGGGCTAGTGACTGTGATGCAGAGACAACATGTTGTGTGCTCACAGGAGCAAAGCCTGTCAGAGCAAAGAGACAGTGACTGCTGGACTTCTGACTTAGGAGATATAGACAGATTCCCCTTGAGTGACTCATAGATTTATTCACAAGTGTTCAGCATTAGAACCATTAGTTAATTCCACCAAGAGAACTGCCAAGTCTGGGCACTTGGACATGTTACTGTAAACATCAAGCATCAATGCCCATTTGGAGTAAAAGCCTTGTTGTGATCACAGTAACAGTGTCCACCTGAGTTTTTACTGTGCCATCTCCTCATATCAACATCAGCTTCCAAGGTTTAATAGCATCCTATACACCACATGGCTGAAGTTACATATGGCCTAAACAGCAGGGAAACACAACACAGCTTTACTGAAGTGCCACTGTGCAGGTACTATAAAAGCCAAAAGGACCTTGATCTCTTGGTTCTCAATATCAGTAGAGGTTCCAGAGGTCAATTCCTTGCTGATCATCTTGGTATATACATAGCCTATATATGTGCCATAGCATCATAAGTTCTAAATATAATTTTCAATGTGTTTTGTATAGGACAAAGGGAAGCACAAGGTTATTGAGCCACACTGTTCCTCAGAACTTTGCCACAAAAAGGAGGAGAAGTGGAGGAAAGCCAGGCACTGTCCATAACAAGCAATGGATAATCATGCAGACCATCAAGATCTAGAGTTTATGACATTTTCATTGCATTCTAAGAAATACGTTCTCTCAAAAGCAGGGAGAAAAAATAAAACAATTTTAAAGGGAATGGGGGGGGGCTGCAATACCTGCAAAAACAACCCCGTGGAAAAAGGGAGGGCGTGGTTTGGGTTTTTGTCACTTTCCCTTAAATTTTCTCCTTAAGGTTTCCCATTGGATTCCTTGATGATGGTTTTTTTAAAACCCCCGGGCCCTAATATAGTCGATGGGCCTGCTAGAATATCATGCACTTTTACCCATTTAATTCCCTTTCCCCTACAAAAAAATTAAAAAAAAAAAATTATAAATTTCTTCTTATTAAATTAGAGGGATTTTATATCAGCCAGTAATTATATTATTATGCCAAGTGTTGTGGAAGTGTGTGTTTTAAACCCAAAAGTTTGTGATTGGCTTGTCCACATTTTGGGGTTTGTTAACAAAATTGGTCACAAATATTTAGATTTGAAAATTACCTGTTTTAAACTGGTTAGCTAAATATATGTCCCTACATTCTACTCCCATAATGCCCCAAGTTGGTCAAAAGCTGTGAATATCCAGGCAGAGTTTTCTTCCTTGCTCTCTGTCGCCCCCTGGTGAGTAATGCAACTTGTTTGTAACTTTCGACAGGTCATGAGACCAAAAAACCCTAAACCCTAATCTGGAAATTTAAAGGGAAAAAGTTGGGATTTGTGCAATTTGCCCATGCACTGTCTATGGGACTATGAGAGTAAAAATAACCCATTTCTGAAGCCACAATCAGTTTGGACACAGCAACAAAACTCTAACAGATTGCACTTGCAAAAATTCCCCTACCCTTCTGGCTCACACCACCTACACTGTCTCCTTTCACCTTTTTTTACCAACTTTCAGTTTATAAAACTTAGACTTTTGCCATAAAAATTGCAAAAAATATACATTATGGGGTAATGCAAATTTGGGAAAAAAAAAAACCCGAAGCCCTTAAAACGGGAAGGGGGGCCTTTAATTTGGGGGGGGGAAAAACCCAGAGCTCCCCTTTTAGTCTGGGGGGTTTTTGGCTGTAAAAGCCCGTAGGTATTTAAAAATGTGGGTTTGTGTATTTCTTTGTATATTTTTTTGGGAAGTAATTTGGAAACAGAGGGGGTAGGTTTTGGGGGGGGCAGCTTGTAGTCCCTGCCCTTGTGCTAAAGCTTCCCGTTGTTTTTAGTTATAGGTTTTTGAGCAGGGGGGGTTTGTTTTGAGAGGGAGGAGTGTGTGGATGGGAAGGTTACTGTGAAAGGGGGGTGGGGTTTAGATAAGATTTTAAATTCCGGTCTTCTCTTCATACTTCTCTTTCTTATCACCAAGAAGCAAGGAAAGATGTGTTTCTGCAGCTCAGGGAAGTACAATGACAGTGACCCCATGACATCACAGGAGGGGGTTCATACCTATACAAGTTACGTAGTATTAGGGATTCCCTTTCTGATTGTATATGGGATTATTACATAGGAATTCATGCTGCACATGAGGGATTTTATCTGCTCCTCCCCCTCATGCTGCCCCGGCTGGGCTCTTGCTTGTTGTTTGTAAGATATTAGCCTTTCAGTGGTATCTGGCTCTCTTTTGGTGGAGCTGTGAGTATGTACTGTGGTATTGGTTAGTCCCAGGCGCCGCCGCTTTACGCCCCCGCCGCCGATCGTTAGGGTCCTAAGCCGCTACCAGTCGCTAAGCTATCGGTTAGCGGTTTGGACCTTGGCGACGGCACGGCGGGGGGCGGGACTAACTGTATGTGCGTCCGCCGGACGCACCGACAGTTAGAGGCTTCAGCGGAGCAGAGAGTCCGCGGAGTAATCTGTGGCCGCAAAGGATGTGCACAGCCCCGGCGGCGTTTCGCGTCATCACGCTGCCGCGCGCGGCTGGTGGTCACCCCCGTGAAGAAAGGACCGGGGCAGCGACAGTGGCGGGGGAGCAGGGGTCAGGTGTGCTGTCAGGGGTATTAAATTTTAATTAGGCTATTCATGTGGGGGTCTATTATCTACTGTTTTATGTGCAAGGCGGGGGGCTATTATCTTTGTTATTGTGCGGGAGGGGGGCTGTTATCTATTGTTAATGTGCGGGAGGGGGGCTGTTATCTTTGTTTATGTGCAGGGAGGGGGGCTGTTATCTATTGGTGTATGTGCAGGGAGGGGGGCTGTTATCTATTGTTATTGTGCAGGGGGGGGCTGTTATCTTATGTTATATGTGCGGGAGGGGGGTGTTATTATTGTTATATGTGCGGGGGGGGGGCTATTATCTATTGTTATATGTGCAGGGGGGGGGGGCTATTATCTATTGTTATATGTGCCGGGAGGGGGGCTATTATCTATTGTTATATGTGCAGGGAGGGGGGCTATTATCTACTTATTTACGTGCGGGAGGAGCTATAATCTACCTACATATGTGCTGTGAGGGCCTATAAGCTACCTATATTACAGTGTGTGGGGCCTATAAGCTTCTATATACCTGCTGTGGGGCCTATAGCTTTATTATACCTGGGGGGACCTAAACCTGCCAAAATACCCGCTGGGGGACCTAAACCTTGCCTTTTTACCCGCTGGGGGGACCTATAACCTGCCTATATACCTGTGGGGGACTATAATGTCTTTATACTGCTGGGGGACCTAAACCTGCATTATACCTGCTGGGGGACCTAAACCTGGCTAATATACCTGCTGGGGGCCTAAACCTGGGATTATACCCGCTGGGGGTCATAACTTGCCTATATACCTTTGGGGGACCTTTTAACTGCTATTTACCTGCTGGGGGACCTAACCTGCCTATTTTACCTGTGGGGGACCTATAACTGTCTATATACCTGCTGGGGGACCTAAAAACCCGCCATATACTGTGGGGGACCCAAACCCGGCTATATACCTGTGGGGGACCTAAACCTGCCTTTACCTGCTGGGGGACCTAAACCTGCCTCTATAACTGCTGGGGTACCTAAACCTGCCTATATACCTACTGGGGGACCTAAACCTGCCTATATACTACTGGGGGATCCATAACTTGCCTATTTTCCCTACTGGGGGATCCATAACCTGCCTATATCCCTGCTGGGGGGAATATAAATTACACCACCTACCTAGGGGAGATATATAAAGTATATAACCACCTACTGGGAGGAGTATAATTACTGGGGGACCCTATTACCTTCACTGGGGGGACAATAATTTACTGCGTGTGAAGTCGCTAACAGTGTTAAGCCGGTTTTTAAAGGCCTCAGTTAAAGTCAGTTGATAAGAGTTGCAATCGACTCCGTGGACTCCAGTCGGTTGTTAAGCCAGTTGTTAAGGCCTCAAGTCGATTGTTAAGACCTTAGCAATCGACTCCGGGGACTAATATTGGTGAGAGAAGAGCTTTCTGAGGGGAGGAGGGAGTTTACAGACATAAGGGAGGTTTTGTAGTGGGATGTATAGGAAATCCTGTCAGCGCTGGATGCTGACCTGTGCTGGATTTAACTATTGTGGGTGGCAGGGTCTTAGTTTTTCCCTCTGTTTGATAGAGCTGGAGATCTGTAATAGGTCACCCCCACAGTGTGTATATGAGCCCAGGCTTTTACAGGAATGTATATGACCCTGCTGTATGTACAGGGCATTATTCCCTGCTTAGTATTGTGGTTGGTGATTCACGCAGATGAACTCTACATTAGGGACTGTTACTGACCCTTCTATGTACAGGGCATTATTCTTCTGCTTAGTATTGTGGTTGGTGATATCACAGCAGATGAACTCTAAATTAGGACTGAATACTGACCCTGTTATGTACAGGGCATTATCCCCTGCGTAGTATTGTGGTTAGTGATATCACAGCAGATGAACTCATAAATAGGACTGGTTACTGCCCCTATTATGTACAGGGCATTATTTTCCTGCTTAGTATTGTGGTTGGTGATATCACAGCAGATGAACTCTACTTTTAGGATTCTGCATGTGACCCTGCTGTTTGTAAGGGCATTTATTTCTTCTTAGTATTATGGTTTAGGGATCGATATATAAACCTTTATCTCAGGGCTGTATTGTGTCCTGCTATATATTATATGGTAAAGAGCCCCCTTCCTCTACTTGGGTTGATGTGCCTGATCTCTCTTTTGAGCATGGGGATTAATTATTTCATGATGCATGCTTACTTATAGGCCTCTTTTGTGCTGGATATATTAACCTGCTGAAGATGGTGGTAGGGGGCCCTTGAAGTTGGTGGATAATATTTTGGGGTTTCATCACTGTGGGTGGTCCCATGATTTGGTCGGGGCGTCTATGGTGAGGCTCATGCAGGGTGCGGTCCCGGCGAGCCAATGGTTAACTTTGCCATTCAGGAGCAGCGCCAGACATGCAGAAAGAGCATCAGTGGAGTTCATGGGGCTTGGAACGGCAAGGTCCCAATGTGGGCCGGATGACCTCCACGGGCAGCATTGGGCTGGCCCTGCAGCATCAAGTGAGACCCCAGAAGTTGCAGCGGACGTGCACGGGACGCAAAAAAGGGCAAACAGGGCTCCTGCATACTGGCAAAATTTTGGCTTTGGTTCCTTGAGCCTGTGAAAACGGCTAGAGGTAAAGTGTTCAGAGCATTGATATAAGGCGCCAGATCTCTGTAGCTTCAAGGACCTCCTTTCCCTTCAGTTTGCATAATAACCCTGCTGGGAATCAGGCGAGTAGGGGGTATTTGGAGTTGGAGATTAACTTTGGTGTTTTGGGATTTCATCATGGTGATGGTCCCCCCCACCCCAGTTTGGGTGTGGTTTGGTGATTATGGGGAGGCTCATGCTGGGTGGTGTCCTGGCGAGCTGCTGGTTAACATTGCCACAATGGTGGTTTTGGTGCCTCTGAGCCGGTGGTGAAATCGGCTAGGGGTTTAAAGGTGTTCAGAGCATTGATATAAATCAACAGATCTTTTTTTGCTTCAAAGACCTCCTTCCCTTTCAGTTTGGCATATAATCCTGTTGTACTAAGGTTTTTAGGGGGTCCCTTTGGGGGGGTTTTGGCGACTATGGAAAGGCCCCAAAGAGCGGGAAAAAGGGTTTTCCCCAGTTCCCAAAAAAGGGGGAAAAAAAAAAAAAAAAAAATAAAAAAAAAATTTGGTGGGTATTGCCCCCCCCCCCCCCCCCCTGGGTATGATTACCTAAGGGTTGACTTTTTTTAAAAGGGTTTGGGAAGGGGGGGCTCTTCCAGGCTGGTATCCCTGGAGAGCAAAAAAGGGGTTTTTGTCCCCCAGCAAGGTTGGTTTTTTGGGCCCTGAAGCCAGTGGTTTAGGGCCCTGGGGGAATGGTGTTTTTTCCCTTGGGGGGGATTTGGTGGCCGGGTTTCTTTAACCCCGTTTTGGTGGTTTATTTTTGACGGGGTTTGGGGGCGGGGGTTTGGGTCTTCCGGGCTGGTATCCCGGAGAGAAAAAAATTGGGGGGCCCAGCAAGGCGGGCCCTTTTTGGGGGGCCTCCGGCCTTTGGGTTTTAAGGGCCCGGGGGGTTTTAATGGTTTTTTTTGCAACCTTGGGGGTTTTGGTCCCCCGGGGTCGCTTGTGCCATGTTTGGGGGTTTTGTTGCCTCGGAGCCAGGGGGGTTTTAATTGGTTCGATACTGAAAATTATGTCGCCAGATTTTTACCCTTCAAGGCCCTTTCCCCCCCCCTTTTTAGGGGTGAAAAGGAACAGGATGAATTACGGGGTCTTTTTTTTAATTTTTTCCATTTTTTTTGTTTTTTAATCATCAAAAGATAGAGCCCACGGGGCTCTGCTTTTTATACTGATCGGAAATTTTAAACCAATTATTAGTTAGTAGGGCACAGTTTTATATTAGATTTTTGCAAAGTGGTATTTTTTTTACATGCCCTTTATGCTTTAAATTGAATATGTCAAAATACATATGTAAAATTTAGGTTCCTTGGGTTGCACATAATTTGGAAAATTGGACAATGATCATTTTAGATTGGTTCCCTGATGTGTGGGGAATGTGATCATCGGGGGTTACAGCTCCGGGGATTGGGGGGGGAAGGGAAAAACTTCCCCAGTTTTGTCTCTCCACCCGCCCTCTTTTTTTAGATAAAAAAAGTTATGGCTGTAACGGCTGAGTAGGGGGATCCCCCGGACCCCACAAGCGATGATATTTAAAGCCAGCCAGGGAAGGGGAATCAAAAATTTAGCCCCCGGTTTTCACCAGACCCCGCCCCCAAAGGGGGGGTTGGGACTTCCCTGCGGCGTGAGGCTACCGGTTTCCCCCCCCTTAAACTTTGACTTGTTTGCGATGGGGGGCCCGGGGTTTGCACGTGGTCAGAGTCTTTAGCCCGAGAATCTAGTGGGGGGGGGGGCAGAAGGCCCAGGGCAGGCGGTATGGTTCGGGGTCGGGGACAGGCGGGAGGGTTTCGGGCAGGCGGGGGGGGTTCCGGGGTCGGGGAAAACGTTGGCAAGGGTTTGGTACACGGCAAAAGGGGGGGAATACACTTTAGGAAACGTTTTAGCTAAGGCACGGGGAAAACCATATTCCAGCAAGGGAGTGTTTGGGTGGGACGTGCCCTTTAAGTAGGGGCCCCCAAGCCCCCTGGCAATTAGTAAATTTAAATCGGGGGGGCCTGGGCCCTTTTAAAAATCCCCGAAAAAATGGGGGGGGTGCGGGGCCCTTAAAGGACAGGGGGAAACGCGGCCTCGGCCGGCAGAGGGGGGGGGGAAGGGCCAGGGGCGGCCCCCGGGGGGGGCGGCCAGGGGGCCCGGGGGCCCGGGTGGGGGGGAGGTCCCTGAAAAGTACCCCCCCTTGGGTTTCCCCCCCTCTTTTTAGGCTGGGGAAAATTTTTGGGGGAAATTAAAGGGTCCGGGGTTTCAGGATTTTGGGGGAATTCCGGTTCCGGACCTTTCTTCGGGGCCGAGGCCCCCCCAAATTTAAAACAAAAAATTTAATCGCTTACCCTGACGATCTTCAATTTTAAGTGCCCTTCATTTAAAAGACATCGGGGATTCTGAACTGGGGGGGGGAAAGGCAGCGCTCCTCGGGGGAAAAACCGGTTCAGGCCAGAGGCTTTGGGGAGTGGGACAAAAAAGGGTTTGGGAAACCCCGGGAAAGGATGGAGGCGGGCCAGAGTTTATAGGAAACCCGGGTTAAAGTTGTCGAAGAATTTGAAGGGTCCCAAAAACGCGGACCCAATTTTTTAGCTGGGGTTTTTGAGGCGAGTATTTAGAAGAGAGCCACACTTTATCCCCTGGGGGGAAAACGTTGGGGGGGTTTCTTCTCCTTTTGGGCCGTTTGGATCTTCTACGGCTGAACCCTGGGGGAAAGGTTGCCCGGGTCTCTCCCCAAAAATAAACCTTGTTTTCCTGACCCTGGTTGTCCACGGCGGGAACCTCGGAGGGGGGAAACCCGGGGGGGGAGGGGGGGGCGGGTGACGGCAAACCACCAGGAAAGGAGAACCCCCCAGTTGAGTCGGAATCCCGAGATTATTTTTGAGAACTGGGCCCCCAAGGCAGAAAATTCGGACCGTTACCTGTCGCCCCGGCCCAAAAATTTCAAATTTCCCGTGGGTTTACTCCCCAAGATTGGTTTCCCTACCCCACCGCCCATTTGTTGAGGATGATATGCAGAAGAAAAAATCTAGCTTGATCTGCAAGGGGAAAACACAGGGCACGCCAAAATTTAGAGAAAAATTGGACGCCTGGGTGGGGAGACGATGTGGGATGGAAAACCCAAAGCAGACAAAAGGATGTGATGGAAGAAGTATCCCCCCCCCCCCCCCCCCCCCCCCCCCAATTTGGGGGAGCAGAAGGGGCCCAAGGAAGCGGCAAAAAAGTGGGACATTTTTAAAAAATAAAGTCGTGACCCCCAGATGCCCGAGTTTCCCGAAGAAGGGGAAGGTCCTTTGAAAAAGTCAATGTATGTGTGTCCATGGAGACTTAAAAACCGGCCCAGGGGGGGACTAAAAAGACCGGGGCCCCTATGGCAGGGCCCTTGGTTTTGGACCCCCATGGGGTTTGCAGGAAAGAACGAAGCCCTTGGGGGGGAAAAGGGTTTTGGGAAAGCGGGTTGGCCACCAGTGTGTCCCCGAGATGAGGACTTTTGGATTTCCTTTACGCCGGGGGGGCCCCGGCCGAAGGGGGAACTATGCCCCAACCCAGATTCCTCCTCCTGAGCGGGGGGAACGCACGTGGGTTTCTGCCCGGGGGAAAACGTTACGGGGGACCCACGGGAAAACCCCGCATGAATCGGTTTTAAGGCTTATGAGTGCTGTGCCCCGGGTTTCCCCCAAACCCCCCCCCCGGGTTTAATTTCAGACGAAAACGGGAGAGGGGTCCGCCTTATATTTCTTCTCGGCCGGTCGGAAGTGAAATTTGAAATCAAAAAGCGCGAAAAAGAACAGAGACCATTGACCCCTGGAAAGGGGTTTTTAAAAACCCCTGAGCTTTTGGGAAAGGTTTTGGAATTCTTATGGTCTGTGAAGGGGGGTAAAACGGGTGCCGAGCTCCCTCCAACAGATGTCGCCACCCCTTCCAGGGCCAATTTTAGGGCCCAACGGGTTCCCCGGTCTCCAATGGGGGAAATTTTCGTTCTGCCCAGGAGAAGGGCTTTGAAAAAAAAAAACATGTGGCGGTTTGCCTTTTTGGGCCCCCTTTTGGGTCAAAGGGGGAGCCCCCCGGGTCCCACGGAAGAGGGGATTCCCCCCTCTAGGCTGGGAAAGGGTTTTTCTGGATCAGGGCCGGGGCCAAAATAGGGCTGAGGGGGAAAAGCGGGCTTCAGTCTGGGGGAATGCCCTTTTTCGGCCAAGGAGGCCAACATCTCGGGTTAACATTCTTACGGGGTTTAAAAGCCCGATGGGGGGCCACCAGCCCTAGAGAAGTGGGGAATGAACTGCCGGGGGAGTAGTTGGTGAATCCCAAGAAACGTTGAATTGCCCGGGAACCCACAGGTCGCGGCCAATGCTGGATCGCGGAGAGTTTAGGGAGGGTCCATCTGCAGACCTCGATGGAAAACCCATGTACCCAAGGAAAGGAAGGTGGCCTGGTGGAACCGAAAAAACTTCTCCCGCTTTGGGATCAGTCGATTGCCCCCCCCAAAGGGTCGCAGAACCTGGCGTACTTGTACCCGAAAGGGTCTGGGGTGTCAGGGGAAAAAAACGGATGTCGTCCAAAAATATACAAAGAGCAGGTTTTTCAGCAAGTCCCGAAACACGTCGTTGACGAACTCCTGAAAAAAGGGTTGGGGGGGATTGCATAGCCCCAAGGGCATCACGAGTTTCTTTAAAATGCCGTCCCGGGGGGTGTGTTTGAAAGGGGCGTTTTCTCCTCATTTCCCTTTCGCGTATTCTGATGAGGGTTATAGGCTCCTCGTAGGGTCTAATTTGTTTAAAAAAACCCTTTGGGTCCCCGGAGGGGATCAAATAAATTTAGAGATCAGGGGTAGAGGAAAAGCGGTTCTTCACCGTGAAACTTGTTTTTGTCCCCTGTAGGGCAAAACAGGGCGAAGTGAACCGTCTTTTTTCTGAACGAAAAGAAGAAACCGCCCCGGGGGCGAGGAGGACTTTCGTATTTAAAACCCCTTTGACAAAATTTTCCTGGGTATAGGCCGATATGGCCCCGGGGGCTCGGGCCCAAAGGACAGAGGGGGGGACCCCACCCCCAGGAGGATGGTTCCGGGAAGGAGGTTGTAGGGAAATCATACGGCCCCATGGGGTGGAGGAGCCTCTAAGCCTGGGTTTTTCTGGGAACACATCTCCCAAAAAACTGGTACTCCGTGGCAGACCTTTCTAGTTTGGGTGGATGACTGGGGAGGAGCGAGGGGGACCGGGCGAGGTGCCAAACCCAAACAAAAGATCCCCGGAAATCCGTTCCCCAACGCAGGGCTTCCCCAAAGTCTTCAATCAAACCAAAAAAGGGGCGTGGCGTTGCAGCCAGGGCCCAAAAAAAAAACCCCCCAACAGGATCCCCCGAAGGGCGCCGAAAGGGGGACTTGGAAAAGGGGATCTTTTTCCGTGTGGGGACCCCCACACGGAGGGTCCAAAGGCCGGGTGATTTAACAAAAAATGGAGTCACTTTTAGAAGCTCCCCCCTGACGGATGAGATAACCAAGGGTTTTTTTCCCGGCGGGTTACGGCAAAAAGATTTGCGTGCACCAGGGAGGCGTGAATAAAAATTCCCGGTGGGCCGGGGGTCCCGGAAGGCAGGACCCGGAAAATTTGGGCCGAATCTGTCTTACTTGTACCGGCCCAAAAAATCGTGGGAGGGGAAAACTAAAAACCTAGGGAGCCTCTCCTACGCCACCTAGGTGCGAGCGTTTCCCCACCGCTGGGACGCGGGGGACAACTCCTACGGAAAAGGTCTGGAAAGGCGCAAGTTGAGACAAAGGTTCTCCAAACCCCCCGGGGGCCGGGGGCCGTCCTCCTCCGACAAGTGGGGGCCGGTCCAACCCGCATGGGTTCCTCCCGGTTTTGCGAACCCGTGTAGGAGGCAGGGCGGCCTTTTGGGAAAAGGGGCCAAAACCCAAAGGGAGACGGCGAGGGTGTGCCGAGTCACGCTCTTGGCGGAGTCCCACTGTCTCCCCCGTGAAAACGCACGTTCCATTTTGCGGGTGGCCCAAAAGGTTTTGTTTGACAAAGAAGAAGGGAGGTCTCTTTCCCCAAGTGCCGTTTTTTTTATTCTGCTTTGGGCCGGCCCTTTTTGAACGTGGTGCCAAAAGAGCGGCGTGTTCCCCTGACCCGTCGGGAAAGGGTTGGGTGCGGGGGAAATGGACCGCATACTCCCTACGGGGGGAGTCCCCTTGGCGTAGGGTTTCGTGCGCTTTTCTCCGCAGAAGATGCTCGCGCAGGTTTCCCCAAAAAGGCTTTCGGAATTTTAGTGAGGAAAACCTGTAGGTCTGCCCGTCACAGGGTCATTCCGGTCCCAAAAGAGGTGGGCCCCAGGCCCGGTATTTTGCGGGTTAAACAGGGGTCACCACGAACGCCCCCCTTCCCCCCCTTTCATTGGGGGGAATGAACCCGGGCCCTCGGGTCCCGTGCATGGAAACACTGCGTAAAAGCCTCTGCAAAAGCTTCGGTCCCCCTCAAATTGGAGGGCAGAGGGAGACGAAGCTTGGACCCCAGTTGCCAGCGGGGGCGGCAGGAGGAGATGGAAACCCCCCGGTGAAAAGGGGAGGTTGGTTTCTGGGAGGCCAGAAAAATTTGGGGCATCATGGCGGGAAAAGCTGACCCAATTTTCTGTGCCCGTTGTGGATTTTCGGGTTTTTGGTTGACAATGTTTGTGGGGAAACCCCTTTTGGCTTGGCAGGGGCCCCCTTGGGGGAAACCATGGCTGGATCTAAATGAACGGCTGGGTTTGTTAAGCCCCCGCCCGGGAACGGAAACTAAGTGCCCCCCGGTTTTTTTAAACCCGGCCCACCGCAAAGCGGGAGGGCTTGCTGCGGGGGTGAGGCTACCAGGGGCGTCCCCCCCGGACGTGACTTTCTTGCCCATGGCGGGCGAGGTTTCAGAATTGTCCCCCAGTTTTTAGTCCCCGGGAAAAGTAGTGTGGAAAAGGCGGGAAGGTCCGGGCAGGGGGGGGCAAGGGTGGTTTTGGGAGGTTCGGGAAACGGTTTTGCGGCCCCTTTTTTCAGGGAGGGGGAATACATTTAGGAAAAAAATTTAGCTAAGGAAAGAGGCAAAAATTGATCCGCAAGGGTGATTGTGGGAAAGACCTTAAGTAGGGGAAGCGCCTGGCAATTAGCCAATTATCGGGGCGCTGGCCCTTTAAATCCCCGAGAACGAGCACGCCTTAGGACACGGGCACGTGCGCCTCGGCCGGCAGAGGGCGCGGACGGCACAGTAGTGGGGTCAGATGAGTCCCTGGCAGGCGCGGACCCCCGGCTCGTCCCGCGGCCAGCGGCAGCACTCGACCCCAGTGGGCGCCCGGGGGGGGGGGGGGCGGCCACGGGTGCGCCCGCGTGCCGAGGAGCGGGAGGTACCGTGACAATGGCTCTGGGAAGGCGAGGAGGAAAAAACTAACATGTCCAAAAAAAAAAACAAAACATATAGTAAATAAAATGATTAAATCTGTAAATTAGTATGTTGCCGTCTGCCGCTGGGAACAATGAATTAAAGTAATGTGTAGATTCAAGGACCCATTTTTGGCTGACAGGTAATTTTGGACAAAGAGGGGGTCTGTTATTGTTGTGTATGCTCATGTTCCTCTCATGGTTTTCACTAGGAAAAGGCTATCAGTTATCACATGGAGACTTGTATCAGCTATACAGCTCTGTTACAAATCAGAAGAACAGGTAGCATGAAGATGGTGCTGGCCTACATCTAGCAATGCAATCGATTTCCAGGCACAGAATGGCACCCTGACGGCGCCTTGTCATTAAGCGATTATGGACGTCAAGAGAGTAACAGCAAGCCAATGTGTACCACAGTGGGACGACTGTTTTCATTGGGGGATTGTTCTCCAGAGCACCGTGTTGGTCTCTCTCAATGGTGTCCTTGGGTCTGGTGATAACGGCCAAGGGCTGGAGAGGAATCTGGGTGCCCTTGAGTCCAATGTGCGCGGCTAGGGTTGAAGGTTATGAGGTTAACTAAAGTGACTGGACAATGCTTTAGGAATGTCAGGCGCAATGTTGTACATACTTTCTCTTTACTCTTTCTATAAGCTGGACAGACGTGGGTTGGTTTATTGTAGGGCTCCATCTATCTGTCATGACTGTTTAATAGCTTGTTGCTAATGGTGATATTACATAGTTACATAGTTTACAGTCATAGCTTGAGACTGAAGTACTTTTTCTTTGGGTAATTTATGCAATTAATGTTTTGTCGTTAGTAGGTCATGGCTTAAGATGCATAGTATTGCTGCTTGGTATTATGAGGCGCATGTTGGTTCTTGGGCTTACCCGAAAGTGTATGCTTTCTGGAGTCAGAAATATCCCTTGTTCTATTGCTGGGAAAGATCCATTGTAGGATGGAAAGTGTGACTAATACTGACTGATTCAGGGTAGTTTAGAGTTTTTAACTTAGTGGGGTAAATATTAATTGATAGCTTGATGATCAGTCATTGTGAGGTAGTGTTTCGAGATTCACATACATGCGCCCCAAGTTATGATTCTCTGTTAGGTCCTATTACGGCTCCCCCTACTTGGGTTAAAGCTACAGCTGTTTCACTTGAGCTATTGGATCCCTGAGCTATTGGATCAGCAGCCCCAATTAGTATAGTGGGGTTATACAACTTTACTTACCCTTCATATGTTCATGGATTTGTCTTTTTAGGTCATGGAAGGTGACTTTTGTAAGTAGCTTTCCAGGGCAGATACAAATTGCTAGTGGTCATTTTGTGACTTTGAAGATTAGGGCAGTTTTGGTGGGGGTCGAGCCCTTTAAGGAGTCAAAGGCCTCTCCTGTGGCGGTTTAGGAGTCAGGTGGAAGTTGCAAGTCAAGTTATGGTGGACTAATTTTAACTAATAGAGGATGGTAAATCTCATGGTGTGAAGAGGCTGAGCTTTGGAAGTGGCCAGCCTTAAGGATGGTGTCATGGTTCACGCCGCGGTTCCCTGCCTTGGGCCGTCGGCGTGTCGTGCCTTCCTGTGCTTACCTGTCCTGTCCTGTCTGTTGCTTCCTGGGGTCCTGTGTGTGCTCTGCTCCTCTTAGGGCGCGAGCGCTGCAGTTTCCTGTCTTTTATAGGTTACTTGTCTCTGTCTACTTCCTCTTTACCTCTGACCCCTGCCTATAAGAAGAGCTTCCTGCCTCTGCTCTGGGTCAGTTCATTGCAGTCTGTTGCTGTGTCCAGCTGCTTCCCATCTTGAGCTCCTACCAGCATCTCGGGTCTCTGTTGGAGCCTTTAACCCCTGAGAGCTGGTCCAGTGTCTTGGTCATCTGAGCTCCTGGCCGTCCGTCCATTGTGTCTGTGTCTCCTGTATCCTGCTGTGTTCCTGTCCTGTATTTTGCTTCCTGTTCCTGCCATGTACCCTGGTCTGTACCTGATGTGTTACCCGTCCAGTTCCTGCCGTTCCTTGTGGTGCTATGTGTATGTTTAACCCTCCTTTGTATCCTGCTGTACATGTTCCTGTTTCCACCCCCTGGATTCCTGTCTTGCACCCCCGGCTGTCACCGCAGGTAGCCACGTCAGGGTTAGTGACCTGGGGGTCCGCAGCCAAGCCCAAATCCCGCTTTGCGGCGGGTCTGGCGAGACAGGGGCCCCTTAGACCCCCTCCCTGGCGGGGTCCTCCAGCAAAACCACCTCGCCTGCGGTGATACAGAGGATCCCCCGATGTCTGCAGTCGGTGCTTGGGCTTTCGGTCCGTCGGCCCCACACCGTTACGTATGAACTGACCATGGATCCCGCGGGTGACCCTCCTCGTCTGGGCTGCACCGTTGCTAGTCCCCGGTCCAGCCCAGACTTCGTTTGGCCAACACGGTCCACCCGAGCTTCCCGTTGGCCTAGCTACGGTCCAGCCAGATTTCCCGTTTGGCCTAGCTCACGGTCCGCCCAAGCTTCCGTTGGGCCCTAGCTCACGTCCAGCCCGAGTTTTCCTTTTGGCCTAGATCAGGTCCAGCCCAGAGCTTCCGTTTTGGCCTAGCTCACGGTAAAGCCCAGAGTTTCCGTTTGGCCTAGTCACGGTCCAGCCCAGAGCTTCTTTTGGGCCAAGCTCACGGTCAGCCCAGAGCTCCGTTGGCCAGCTCACGGTCCAGCCAGAGCTTCGTTTGGGCCACCACGGCCCACCCCCAGAGCTTCCTTTTGGGCCCCTACTCAGGCCCAGCCCAGAGCTTCGTTTGGCCAGCTCACGGTCCCCCCAGGCTTCCTTTTTTGGCCTGCTAAAACGGTCCACCCCAGGCTTCCTTTTGGCCCTAGCTCACGGTCCAGCCCGAGCTTCCGTTTGGCCTAGCTCACGGTCCCAGCCCAGGCTTCCTTTGGCCCTAGCTCACGGTCCACCCCAGAGCTTCCGTTTGGCCTGCTCACGGTCCACCCCAAGATTTCCGTTGGCTAGCTCACGGTCCAGCCAGGCTTCCTTTTGGGCCTGCTCCGGTAGCCCAGAGTTCCCGTTGGCCAGCTCCGGTCCAGCCCAGAGCACCCTTGCCTGCTACGCCCCGCCCTGAGCCTTTCTGAGTCCCCGGGGCTTACGGTCCCGCCCTGAGCCTTCGACCCCCCGGGGTTTACGGTCCCGCCCGACCTTCGGTCCCCCTGTGGCTTACGGTCCGCCCTGACCCTTTTCTGAGTCCCCTGTGGCTTATGCCCGCCGGGTCCCCCCTCCCTTTTGGCTAGTGCCCCCGTTTTTTTCCCTCCCGGCATTTCCTTATCTGGGTTTTTTTTCCCCTTACTGGCTATATTCACCCCTCCCTTTGGTTTTTGGGGTTTTCCCCCCGTAGAAGTGGCGCCGCCCGTTACGTGGTATAATGGTAATGGCACCCGGGGGCGGGCACGGTTTTAAATTCGGGAAAAGGAGGACCTTCGGGGTCAGGGTGCCCAAAAACTGTACTGCTCTGCTAGAATGGCAGCAGAGCGTGCCGCCCCTTTATTGCTGTCTGGCCGGGTACTGCATGTCAGACAGCTGGGAATATCACACAATTGTCTAGCACTCCACCTGACTCCTTCCATGTCCTGTCCTGTCCTGTTGTACTTATATGGTTTGAATAAAGCTGTGGCCATTTGACACCAAAGGAGAATGTGTTTGTGCACTTATTCTTGTGGTACTAGTTAGAGCAGGGGTTTATCCCATATCCAAAAGTCAAGAACCAACCCGAAGCCCTAAGCGAAGGGGGACCATGACTTTGGGAGGGGGGAACCTAGAGCTCCCTTATAGTCTGGGAGTTTTTGGCTATATAGCTGTAGGTATGTAAGCTGATGGTTTCAGTGTATGCATAGTATATTTATTGTAAGTAATTTGGAGCAAAGGGATAGGTTTTTGGGGGGGGCAGCTTGTAGTCCCTCATTGTGCAAAGTCCGTCTGTGTGTTATAGTTATACAGGGGTGGTTGTTTTATGAGAGGGGGAGTGTGTGGATGGGGAAGAGTTACTATGGGAGGGTGTGGGTTTAGTAAGATATAATTTGTTTCTTTTCCCTACTTCCTTTTCTTATCCCCAAGAAGCAGGAAAGATTCCCCCCCACCCCCCCCCTTTTTTAATGAATGCTCTGAAGCTTGTATTTAGTATGATCGTCATGACGAATGTATTTTTGTATTTTTTATATTGCTTTACTATTTACCTGGTTTAAAACCCACAGTTATTATGATACTGATGAGTACTGTTTTGGTTTTATCCATTTAAGCCCAAGGGAAGGGCGATCCTTCAGCCTGGTTCCCTAGAGGTTTCCCCCCGGGGTTTTTTTCCCCTCTCCTAAATTCTAAAGGGGTGATCCAGTGATTGGGATTGCACTTGGTCAAAAAAAAAAAAAAGAAAATGAGAAATATGAATCTTGGGATTATACCTGTCACAGTTTTATGTTGCGGGTTTGGAGTCAGGGAAGTTGCAGGTCAAGTTTTTGGGGGACTAATTTAACTAATAAAGGATGGTTAAAACTTGGGTGAAGAGGCTGACTTTGGGAAATGGCCACCCTTAAAGGTGGTATAATGGTAATGGCATCCAGGGGCGGGCACGGTTTAATCAGAGTGGGATCTTCATTAGGGGCATTTGGTTCCCCTAAAGTGTACTGGATATGCTAGAATGGCAAGCCAGGGGCGTGCCGCCCCTTTTTGCTGTCGGCCGGGTACTGCATGTCAGACAGCTGGGAATACACCAATTGCTAGCATCCACCTGACTCCCCCATGTTTGTTACTTTTATGGGTTTTTAATAAAGCTGTGGCCATTTTTACACCAAAGGGGAACGGTTTGTGCATTTTTTCTTGGGTTTAAAACTGGGTACTGTTAGAGGGGGGTTCATCCCATATCCAAAAGTCATGGGGAGCATGCATGAATGTGCATATGTGCAGTGAGTTTGTATATGTGCATAGCTGTATGTAGTACAGCCACAAACTTAAATGTATTTCATTGATATTTTATGTGATAGAACAACACGAAGTAGCAAGTATTTGTGGACCCGTAAAGAAAATCTTACCTGCTTTACCAAATTTTTGAAAAATAAAAAAAAAAAATGAAAAGTGTGGCGTGCTAGTATTTAGCCCCCCTTGTACTCCGATACCACTAAATAAAATTCAGTGTGACCAACTGCCTTTAGAAGCCACCTAATAAGTGAACAGAGTATATCCGTATGTAATTTATGCTTAGTACAGCCAGTACTGGGACAAGGTATTCTGGCACACTAGGCAAATAAGACATATAGTGCCCCAACCCCTCCCCCCCCCCTTGAAAAATTCAGCCAAATCCATGCCTCCTTGTGCCCTCTTCCTGCCCAAATAAGTGACTCCCTAGGCGGTCGCCTAGCTTCCCCTAATCGCCGTTACAGCCCTGAGTACAGCTACAGCTGTTATGTGAAGGCCTCAGAGGTTTTTAGAGAACATTAGTGAACAAACATTATCATAAAGACCAAGGAACACACCATATAGCTTAGAGATAACGTTTTGGCAAAGTGTATTGCAGGGTTAGATTTAAAAAAAAAAAAAAGTAGTCCAAGCTCTGAACTTTTCCTGGATTTAATCTATCATCCATAAATGGAAAGGGAACGGCCCAAAAAACACTAACAACCCAAACTGGGTGTCCCAACCTCCAAAAATGTCCCCCATTTGGGGGGACATTCCCGCTTTGGGACGCTACTCCCCCAATCACCAGACACCCGGGGGGGGCCCGATTTTTTTGGGGGACCCGGGGGTCCAGGGCCTGTGCCCTGAATCCCCGGGACTTTGCTATGCATTCACTTTTGCGCGTCCGGGGACGCGAAACAGTGTCCGCGATACCGGCCGCTGCAGGGGGTCTCCTTTCCCCCCAGGGGGCCGGGGGCGAACAGGGACCAGGGGAAGCTATAGGAGCTCTCGCCGAGTCACTGCCGCAGGGGGCCGGGCCCCCCCCTCAGCTACACTGAACATGCAACGCAGGGCCGGAGCCCAGGAGGAGGGAAGAGGACACAGTGAGTGTAAGGTAAGTGTCTCTTCCTCCTCCCCCCCCCAACTCACCCCTCCCCCAAAAAAATGGCCCCCCCCTGTCATTCCCCCCCCAAAAAAAGGGCCCCCTCACCCCACCCCAAAACAGCCCCCTCCCCCCTGCTAAAACCCTCCCCCAAAAAGGGCCCACCCCCCCCCTGCCAGCCCCCCCCCCCCCACCCCCCCCCCCTCCAGCCCTCCAAAAACGGCCCCCCTCCCCCTGCTCAGCCCTCCCAAAATGGGTCCCCCTGCTCACCCCAACCACCAAAATGTTCTCCCTCCCCCCCTGCTCACCCCACTCAGCCCTCCCCCAAAACGTCCCCTTGCTCCCCACCCACCAGCCCCCCCAAAAACGGCCCCCAGCCCCCTGCTCACCCCACCCCCCCCCCCCTCTCTGACCCCCATCCCCTCCCCCCTGCTCACCCCAAAAGCCCCCCCCACCCCCAAACAGCCCCCCCTGCTCACCCCCCGTCCCCCCCCCTCCCAACCTCGAACGGGCCCCCCCCCACCCACTCAGCCTCCCCCGTGACCCCCAAACGGCCTCCCCTCCCCTGCCACCCGTTGCCCCCCCCGACAACCCCCAAAAAGCCCCCCCGCTCCCCACTCAGCCCCCCCCCTCTGTGACACCCAAAAACGGCCCCCCCCCCAAAACCCCCAACAGCCCCCCCCCCCTTTTGGGCACCCAAATGGGGCCCCCCCCCCCTCCCCCCCCTTTTTCTGACACCCAAAAGGCCCCCTCTCCCCTGCTCACCCATCACCCCCCCCCCCCCTACACTACACTCGGCCCCCCCCCTTTCCCCCTTGACACCCCATTCACCCCCCCTGTCCCTCAAAACCTCCCCCCGCCTCCCTGACACCTCACTCAGCCATCCCTCTCTACCTGTCCCCCAAAACCCCCCCCCCCGCCCCCCTGACACCCCACTCAGCCCTCCCTGACACCTTCACTCAACCCCCCCTCCCTTAACCAACCTTACCCTCCACTTTACCCCCCCCCCCTCCCTCCCTTTCCCCCCCACAAACCCCTCCTTTTCCCCAGCCCCCCCCCCGTTTTTTTTCCCCCCCCA
>JAODAL010055514.1:0-23906 GCA_025379985.1 Phyllomedusa bahiana
GGGGGGAAAAAGAGCTCTGCACCTCCTTGCCAGTTTTGAAGAAGCCACCAAAAAGGTCAGTGCGAACAAGCCCTTGTCGCATGAGCTTGTGGTGATCTTGTTCGGGAACGTTTTGGACACTCTGAAACAACAGGTCCCGCCAGGTGGAGGGGAGACGGAACAGATGGGAAAGGGGCCCTTTCTCCCCGTCAAAACCCACAAGGCCCCGACGTTTCCAATTTCATCGGTTTCATTGGGCGTGGTTGGGGTCCGAGCTAGTGCAGGTGGCGCATCAGCTTAAAGGGTGGCATCATCTCAGGAAGTCGGGTGTGTTAAAAGGTGTCCCGGAGGCAGGGGAGGAGGAGGGGTATTCCTAGACCCCCGCCGTTACCAAGCCCCTGCCTTGGAAAGGGTTGGCGCGAATTTGAGGGGGAGGGGAAGATGAGGAAGTTCAGTTTGTAGTGCCCTCGACCCAGAGGTTGGGAAATCAAGGTCCATCTCTCACATGAGTGTTGGTGCTCTTTTTCCCAAATGTTTTTCCTCGATTAAGGCCCTCAAAAATAAAACAACTTTTACTGGGTGGCCACCCCCCTGGATCCCGGTAAAAACCAAAAATGCCTTTCCCTTCCACCCACCCAAATAGAGAAAAAATGAGGAAAGGAGCCCTTGCTGTTTGATCAACTGGAGACTTTTGCGTCTGCTTACGTTCCCCAAATGCATGGTGGAACAACATCAGCGAAGTGACAGCAGTAGAGTCCCAAAAGTGGGCGTAGCGGCAGCAGCGGGAAAGGGGCGGAAACTAATGGGGGGGGCCCTTGGCAATCTTTTTTTTCACCTCACCAAGCATGAAATTGCAGGGCACCACCCACACACAGAGACCAGTTTAAAAGATCATGGTGCACGACTATCTGCGTTCAACACCCTGTTTTTGTATGTGTTTCCGGACCCCAATAGACTTCTGGGTATCCAAAATGGACGAATGGGCCCCGGGTCGTCGCCGCCTGAGGTGTTGTCCTGCCCCGCAGCCAAGTCATATTGAGCAGACCTTCGCACAGCTGGAGGGGTCATTACAGACAACGCATCGGCTTTCCACAGATTAAAGTGGATCGTTTGAAAATTTTATAAAATGAATCAGGCATGGATTTGATTTGTGGCCCCAAATTTCCGAGGCACCGTTGTTGCCGGTCTACTTAAAATTCCCCTTCAAAGAAAAGGGCTCTTTAAAAATGTTTTTTTAAAAAAATCATTTCTTACTGCAATTTTTATTCCCCAAAAGTTCATTTTTTCTGGTTTTGCTGTGAGGGACTGTAAAAACGCAAAGGGTTTTATGACAAAAACCCCTATTCCTTTACTCACTTTATCTTTTGAAATTTTCGCATTGTAATGGTTTTGAGGTCATGTTGCTGTGAGATACAGCTATAAATTTTGGTCCTTTGGAAAAAAAAGTGGCATTTCTCCCCCACAATTTTTTAAAGTGGGTGAGAAGTATATTTATAATTTTTGGGGTCAGTACTGTGAGATACAGCAATAAATGGTCCCTTTTAACAGGAATGTGGATTTAAGTGGCATTTCTCCCCAAATTTTTAAAAGTGGTGAGAAGTCATTTTTTTTTTTTTGGGTCATGCTGCTTTTAAAGCAGCAATACTAAGGTCCTTTATAAAAAAAATGTTGTTTCTAAAGACTTTGTTTTCCACAATTGTCCAAAGTGGCTCAAAAGGTCATGCTTTGAATTTTTGGGGGCTTTTTTTTTTGAAATGAGCTATATACAGGTCCTATTAAAAAAAAATTTGTTTTAAAAGACATTTGTTCTTAAAAATTGTCCAAAGTGGCTCAAGGGTCATGCTTTGAATTTTGGGGGGCATTTTGCTTTTAAAAGCAGTATTACAGGTCCTTTAAAAAAATTTTTTTAACAGACATTTGTTCTTCACAATTGTCCAAAAATGGGCTCAAGGGTCTGCTTTTTAAATTTTGGGGGCATTTTTCTTTGAAACACAGCTATACTACAGGTCTATTATAAAAAAAATGTTGTTTCTAACAGACATTTGTGCTTCACAATTGTCCAAAGTGTCTCAAGGGTCATGCTTTGAGTTGTTGGGGGCATTTTGCTTTGAAATGCAGCTATACTACAGGTCCTATTTAAAAAATGTTGTTTCTACAGACATAATGTTCTTCAAAAATTGTCCAAAGTGGCTCCAAGGGTCATGCTTTTGAATTTTTGGGGGCATTTTGCTTTGAAATGCGCTATACTCAGGTCCTATTATAAAAAAAAAATTGTTTCTAACAGACATTTGTTTTTCCACAATTGTCCAAAAGTGGCTCAATGGGTCATGCTTTGAATTTTGGGGGGCTTTTTGCTTTGAAACGCAGCTATACTACAGGCCCTATTATAAAAAAAAATTTGTTTCTAACAGACATTTGTTCTTCACAAATTGTCCAAAGTGGCTGAAGGGTCATGCTTTGTTTTGTGGGGGGCATTTTGCTTTGAAACGCAGCTATACTACAGGTCCTATTATAAAAAAATGTTGTTTCTAAACAGACATTTGTTCTTCACAATTGTCAAGAGTGGCTAAAGGGGTGATGGTGCTTTTCAGAAACAGGAATAGGTAGGACACTTTTTAATGGACACATATTGCAAAATGACTTGTTTTTGCAAGATCTTTAACATAGCTATCAATTCTGTATTGAGACAACCCATTTAATACAATTACAAAAAGAGAAACAAAGAAATGGTGGATTCTATCCTATTTTAAAAATTGTTTTTTTAGAATTAAACTACTAAAAAACTTGCATGTACAAAATAGCTGGTAAAATAATTCCTCTGAATTGTTACAAGGGAGGTACAGGGAAGACTTGACCAGATGTAGGTTATTCAGAGGACATGGGACTATGGAGCACGGACAGAGAACAAATTTACAGAGACCATTTCCTCCAGCACGTGAGTAAAATGAGAAAAGAATGCCAAGAAAAGGGCACCTGGGTGTAACAGGAGCGTTAACCACCAGTATTTCCAAGTGAAGCTCAATTGGTCCGCACTCATACGGAGGGGAAAGCGTACCCAGGAAGGGACAGTATATGTCCAGTGAAACTAAAAGGTGGTTGAAAGACTCCTATTTCCGGCACTACTTTTTAATCTGTGGGTCAGAACCGGTTTAATGGTAAATTCTGCGGTACAGGACAGATATAGTTAATGTCCACTAACTAAATGGTGGTTCAAAGTCTCCTTTTCCGGCACTTTTTAATTTGGGGGTCAGACAGGTTTAAGGGTCATACTGCGGTCCGGACAGGTATAGTCAATGTCCAGTGAAATTTAAAAAATGGGGTTGAACGACTCCTTTTTCCGGCACTTTTAAATCTTGGGGGTCATGCAGGTTTGGGGCTCATGCTGCGTTCCAGGACAGGGATATTCAATGTCCAGTTCAAGTAAAATGATGGTTCAAATCATTTTGCCTTCTGGGGACTTTTTAATTTGTGGGTGATGCAGGTTTAAGGGTCAGGCTGTGGTACAGACAGGGATAGTGAATAGTCTGTGATTTTTTTTCTGTGACTTTTTTAACCTTAAATGTGTTTTCCTAAGATGTAGCAGGTATCCATTTGACTGTTGTGGATGTTAATTCCAGCTTCTCCAGCCCTGTTGGGTGTAAGAATGAAAGGTGTTGTTGCTCTCCCATAGACTTTAATGGTTTATCGCTCATAATCTACTATCAACTATCTTGTCGATGTGGTGACTTTTCGACCATCGGGGGCCCATGTCGATGGCCAACGTAATCGCTCAACACTAGATTTTTTTCCAGCAATCGCAAAACCCTACACATCCCAGTCATGACGTCGCACACACATCTCACCCTGCTCTATTCTCTAAGCTGATTTGCTGGCCGCCAAAATGACAGGAAGCGCCGAAATGGCGCGATCTTAATAGAATTGATGCACAGATTTTAACCGAAATTATCGCATGATCTAAAAATTTCGATCAACATAAAAACTGTGCCGATTTCAACTTTGTCGATAATAATCGCTCAACACTACCCTTTAGTCCATATTTTACGGATTTTGGCGCGAAGATCTGCATTTTTATCAATTTTAGCACTAATAAAGTTATCTCGCAAATTTGTCGCCAAAAAATAAGGTTTTTTAACAGATTTTGGTGCTAAGGGTCTGCATTTCTACGAATTTTGGCACTAATTAAGTTATTTCGCGTTTGTCACCAAAAATAAGTTTTTTTACGGATTTTATCCCTAAAGTCCATTTTTTAATGGATTTTGGTGCTAAGATCTGCATTTTTACAGATTTTGGCATTAAAATACTTTTCTTTACATATTTTGGTGCTAATAAATATATCTCGCTTCTGACGCTAAAAATAAAATTTTTCTACGGATTTAAAATCCTTCTCGTAACTATTTTGCCGCTAATAAAGTCATCTCGCTTCTGACGCCAAAAATAAGTTTTTTTTACAGATTTTGGCACAATAATCAGTTTTTTATGGCTTTTGGCACTAAAATACTTTTCTTTACATATTTTGGCGCTAATAAAGTTTTCTCGCTTCTGACGCTGAAAATTGGTTTTTTTACGGATTTTGGCGCAAGAATCCGTTTTCTTACGGATTTTGGTGTTAAGATCCTTTTCTTAACATATTTTGGCGCTTATAAAATTATCTCACTTCTGACCCAAAAATACGTTTTTTTTACGGATTCTGACGCAAGAATCCGTTTTTTTTACAGATTTTGGCACTAAAATACTTTTCTTTACAGATTTTTGCCGTAATAAAGATACCCTCGCTTCTGATGCCAAAAATACGGTTTTTTACGGATTTTGGTGCCAGAATCCATTTATTTATGGATTTTGGCCCCTAAAATCCTTTTCTTACCTTAGCGGCAAAATATGTTAAAAAAAGTATTTTAGCGCCAAAATCCAAAAAAAAAAAACTTTATTTTTGGCGAAAAAAAGGAGATAATTTTAATTAGCACCAAAATCCTTTAAAAATGCAGATCTTAGCACCAAAATCCGTAAAAAAATGGACTTAAGGGCCAAAACCCGTAAAAAAACGAATTTTTGGCAACAAACGCAAGATAGCTTTATTACTGCCAAAATCCGTAAAAATGCAGATCTTAGCACCAAAATCCGTTAAAAATGGACTTAAGGGCCAAAATCCGTAAAAAAAACGTATTTTTGGCGACAAACGTGAGATAACTTTATTAGTGCCAAAATCTGTAAAAATGCAGATCTTAACACCAAAATCCGTTAAAAAATGGACTAAAAACATATTTTTGGCGACAAACGCAAGATAACTTTATTAGCACTAAAATACGTAAAACAATTACAAGATCACATATAGATGCAATGATGTGCTTTATATTCCCTTTTGTAGGGCGGAGTTACATCCAATGGCTTAATTTATGCAGACATTAAAAAACAGGCTTGAAGACAAACAAAAAAACGCTTGTAGAAAACGCGCCAAAAAACGCAAATCACTGCAAAAAACGACCGGTTTTTTCAGCTGCTTTTGACAGGAAGGGACAGAAAACTCAGTTTCATGAATGTTTTTAGTAATTCGTTTTCAGGTCTTTTTTTTGTCCACTGCAGGGTAGACATAGCCGTAGGGAGCTCATCACACAGTGCAGTTTTGGTGCAGTTTTATCTGTGCTCCAATTAAACTGCCTTTATTACCAGCAAGCTTCTTTTCACTTACCTAAACTGTTTGGAAAGTGAGTAATCAATTAGTGTATTTATATTCCACAAGACTTCAGACACAGTAATTGATTACTTGCTTTTCAAACAGTTTACTGTAGATAAGTGACAGAAGCTTGTGTAACGGTCAGTGGTAGTGGATCCTCTGGACCACCACAAGCGGTGGTACAGGCCACACTAGAGAGCGGAATCTAAGTAGCCCCCAGTATTCACCAGAGCCCGCCGCAAAGCGGGATGGATTTGCTGTGGCGGGAGTCCACCAGGTCGCTACCCCTGACGTGACTTGCTTGTGGTGGCGGCTGAGGTGTTGCGTGGTACAGAATCTTGAAACAGGCTCATAGTCGGGGACAGGCAGAAGGTCAGGACTTTAAGCATTTGAATAAGTAAAGCATCCTATAGCATAAGTTATGTCTGAATCAGCTGGTGAACTTTATTTTGCAGCTGATTTTGTGCTTTAATGAAGTCGTGCATTTCCACGGCAAAGATCAAATCCCGGTCAGATTTTCTGACCAGTATTTGGTCTTTTTTTGGCACTTTGGGAGACGGCTTTTGCCTGCGGTTTGCAGATTCACCCGTCCCCCTTCACACCCACATGTTCATGTTCTGCTCGAAAACCGGGTGAAAGAATCAACATGTTCTAGGATCAAAAACCATCCGGCGGAAAATCCGTGCAGTGAGGACTAATGAATGGATTTTCTATTAAAGTCTATGGGGGAGCGTTGCCTGGTGGTTTACAGATGGTTTGTAAAACCGCCAACTGTCTGAAAAACGACCAATAACCCTAATTGTGGAGATACCCTGACATCTGCTATAAAACCTGCAACTAATAAGGTGTCTTTTTGATTGAAGGTTTATATTTTATATCCCACGCCACCTTATGGTCAAAATGTCATGTGACATAATTGCTTCAATTACTGAAAGATGAGCAGAGACTCTCGTCCTCTCTGATAGTGAGAGACTGCAAATCCTTCAACAGGCCGAAGGGGCAGGTTTAGGATGGGACAAAGATGGGGAGGTTCCAACTGAAAACCTAAGTAAAAATCTTGACTCACTAAACAAGAAAGAGCTGATTCTGAGACTTCCTGCCTCTACGCTCACTAAATTTATTTGAAAGTTGAGCATATTCCCCAAGGAATCAGAAGTTCAATGTCTCCAATCTTACTATTAGAAGATACAGTCTCTTGTTACTCACAGTACAATATCTACAACTGGCTATTAATCCCTTAACAACCGCCCACCGTCTTTTGGCATCGGGTATTTCAGGTCATTCGTCTGCAGCAATGTCTTCTGACATCGCGGTTTTGTGGCTCCTTCACAACCTTGTTCCCAATGCAGCTCTTGGAAGGCCCAGGGAGTGTATGAAAGCTCCGCTCCCTGATGCTTAACCCTTTGATTACTGTGGTTCGTGACCACAACATAATCAAAGGGCTTTCTCCTGCTCTGTCGGGTGATCGGAACACCCGGTGACCTGAAAGAGCCTTAGGAACGGCTGCACAGTCAGCCCTGGGGACTTAGAGTAGCCCCAGGGCTGTCCATATAACAAGTCAGTGATCAGGGCAGACTGTGTGCTGTCCTGACTGCTGCCCGTGTCATACTGACACAGATTATAGTGTATTTGCATATATTGCTAATACATTACTAAGTGTAAAAAAAAGAAGTAAAACAGTTGTCCCTTTATGGGATTAAAAAAAAAGTTAAAAACCTAAAAAAAATTGTAGAAAAAATAAAATAAATAATAAGATAAAAATAAATATTTTAAAAAAATACATACACCACACAAAAAAACACCTACACATATTAGGTATCTACACGACTGTAACAACCTGTAGAATTAATATAACAAGTTATTAAGTGTGAAATGTGAATGGTGTAAAAAAAAAAAATAAATAACTGAACTGGAATTTAAAAATACCATAATAGAATTATTTGAGAAAGCACAAGAATCTATTAAAAATAATATGACTAAATTGAAAGAGAAAGTTATGTCAGTTAAATAAAAAAAAATGAAAGGAACACAAGGATTATCTTTATATCAAGGTCTCAGAATTAAAGACAATTTTAGACTGTGCAGAAAAATAAGACAGATATGACTTCAAATGACTCAGAGTCAGGAAAACGACGACACCTGATACTTGGAGCTTCCAATAAAAGATCAAAGTGGGTCCCCTTTTTTTAAAGATAAATACCGATACAACAGCCGCCAGCGATGAGTCAAGCAACAACAGACAATAAAGGATAAAGATGGATAAAAAGTACAGGACAAATAGATCTGAATGACCTGCCTGGGAATATATCATCTTAACCACTGACAGATATACAGACTAAAGTGATCAATAAGGGACTAAATTTTGTACCAGAAATTTGAGACAGATTTTATATAGATTTTGTAGAAAAATCTGTTTGAGAATGTTTTTTGGTGAAGCTAGAAAATAAAGAAAATTGAATTTACCACAAAAACATAAATGTAATCCAGAGGTGTCAAACGTTATGCTTGATTCGTTTCAACAAATGGTCAAGAATGAGGTACTGGGTAAATGGGACACAGTGCCCCCTAAAACATCTAGCAATATGGCCAGGGAGGAGATGCAGCCCCTTAGAGAGAATGGTGGAGACACTGATATCATTATGAAGACGACAGATTAAGGAGGAGCTACTGTCATCATGAAAAGGTGAAAAGGTCGATCGAGACCCTACTGAATCCATTAAAAAAATACATTGATGGATTCATATAGGAATCTGAGGAAATAGGAGTCATCAATAGGGAAAATAAGATATTACTTATCTCAGATCATCCCCAGGTTCCCATCTTTTACTTAGTGCTGTGGGGACTAGCGGTCACAGAGGTAGGCACAAACGGGATGGTTGCAACCAAAA
Organism: Phyllomedusa bahiana; assembly: GCA_025379985.1. NCBI lineage: Eukaryota > Metazoa > Chordata > Amphibia > Anura > Hylidae > Phyllomedusa > Phyllomedusa bahiana. The sequence continues at coordinate 8,536 of JAODAL010055514.1, forward strand.
ATATAGGGTTTTATTTGTGAAGCAAAACAAAACAGCAAAAAACAGGCAGTCTTATGTAAAGGGTTACGTCAGCCGTTAACATCCCGCACAAAAAAAAAAGATATTTCCAGCATCAAAAAAGGACACATGTTTACTCCCCCGTGGGGGCAGGTAAGCTCTAGAAGCAGACCTCCCGGTCTAGTTCAGTGGTCTGTAGCGGGCTCCTTCCGTCAGCACCGTCTGGGAAATGACTCTGATCCAATCATCCTAGGTTGACTCTCTCTCAATTTTCATAAGGCCCCTGCCTTTAGCCAAATTTACCTGACGGGGGAAACCCAGGACCAATACCGGGTCTCAGGGTTAAACTGCCTAACCCCAGCTGCCCTATTGTATACCCGACTCTGGACTCCGTCCCCTTTGCAGGTTTTCTTTACAATGGCATTACTGGCTGATGCATCCTGCATCTGGGGACGTTTTTAAAACACTTTTGAAAGGGGGTTTCCCTCACCCCCCTGTCTTTTGGCGATGTCCAGCATCCCCCTAATGTCTCCCATACAACAATTCAAACGGGGAAACCCCGTGGGGATTGGGAAACCTCCCCTGAGGGAGAAAAAAAGGTTTGGCAGAAAACAACCCAGTCCCTCCCACCTTTTTACCACCTTTCTCAGCACCCCTAGGGTTTTTTTAAATCTTTCGACAAAGCCCAGTTTGGGGGAGATGACCGGGCCCTCAGTTGCTTAAGTGGTAGTCACAAGGCCCTTATTCCCGGGGACATAAGGGTGTACCCTGGTCTGTTAGGATTTCCTTTGGAAAACCCTTTTAGAGAAGACCTGCATTAACTCTCGGGCAATCCCCTTTCGGGGAATGTTTTTTTAGGGGAATGGCCTTGGATCCTGGGCAAAATTAGTATGGTAAAATGTACTGGTGACCCCGAGCGGGCTTGACTAATGGCCCTACGAGATCCATAGCGATTCTTTCGAATGGCCCCTCGATAATGGGGGGGGTACAAACGGGCCCCTGAAATGGGAATGGGGAGCGGTTAGCGGGCACGTGGGGAGGACTTACGAAATTGGAAAATCTTGATGACCCCCGGGGCCATTTTAAAAACCGTTAAATCCGCTCTTGTGTTTTCCCCCGCTCCCAGTGCCCCCTGCACATGATGTGACCCATACCCAGTACCTCCCCCTTTAAAAGGTACGGGGGCACCAACATTTGTTCCACAATTTCCCTGATCCTAAAAACCCAACAGAAATCTTTGTCAGAAAAATTTCGGAAATTTTTTTCTCGGCGCTGGTCTTGGGCACCTTTTTTGTACCGTTCCCTTTGTCCCAGCTTTTTAGGGTGAGGCTCGCAATGCCGTCCCAAAGTTCTCACTTGCACCTCCAGGCCCCGGTAATTTTGCTCAGAGGGGAAAACCCTTTCCTCGCCCCCTCCCCAATACCGCTAACGGGAATTATGAGCAATATCAGGGGTCACCCTACTCATCATATTGTACATCCTGCTGGGGAAAACTAGACTGGGGGGTTTGGGGGACCCCCAGGGGCCCTCACACGTCCCTTGGGGTTGTGACCACAGTTCCCAGAACAGGGGAAGTCCCCTTCCAGGGTTAGGGGTGTAGTAAGTCGGGGATGATGCCCCCTCATGGCTAGAGTCCCGCAAACAGTTCAATAGTCACTGCGCCAGTGGGTAGTTTTCGGTCCCCATGAATCAGACCACCCCCATCCCTTTTTCCGGGGTAAAGGGCTGCGGAATGGCAGCTCGCAAGAGGGTAACCCGGGGCCCGAGTCCAAAGGGCCAAACCCCAAAAGACCCCATTCACCCGGACCGGCATTCCCGAGGACCTGGGGTTTGGGAGGGGCAAACCTAAGGCAGGGTGAGCAAAAATGGAGAGGCGACGGGTGGCACCACCTCAAAGGGTCCTCCTGCTGGGGAAAGTGTGCTGCAATATCCCCAATTTTTGGCACTTCCAACAGCGACTTCCTCGGCCCCAAAAGGGGTTTTTAAGGGTTTTAAAGACCTTCTCTGGGGGCCCAACCCCTCTCTTTCTGGGTGGACCACCCGACCGTCTCCCGGTCACGGTTCCCCCCGGGCGTCGTGGAGAAACTTTGCGCTTGGCCCCGATAGGGCTCTCGTGGTGTACCGCTCCCCCGGGGCAATCAGCTGGTCCAGGTCTTTGGGGCTCCTGGGCAACCCACGATGCAAACTTCGTGGTATCCACTTGCGAGCAGTCCAGCGATCCGGTCTATGATGGCGGATGGCTAGCACCTCAGGTTCGCCACTTGCCACAAGGGTAGAAGGGTCAAAAAGTGGGACGGGGCGGGTTATGCTTTAAAAACCCCCAATCATGGGCTCTGCAGCCCGCACCGCTAGGGGACTCCCCGCCCGGCCATAATCCGCCCTTTAAGGGGGTCAAACCTTGGCTTGCTCTGTAGGGAGGTCAAAGTAGGCCTTCTGCGGGGTTTCCCATCAAATTGGGCGCCGAACTTCCGTCCACACGGCACCCCGGGGGTTTCTCTCTTTCCGCCAGCCTCTCAAACACTGCCAATACGCCTTACCTTTATCAGGGGGCTCTTCTGCAGGGGGCGCTGCATGCCTTTTTTTTGTGCCCGACCCTAAAATCCCCCGCCTCTGGGTAGAAACATTGACTCTAGGTTTGCGATCTGCTCCACAACAGACGGTTCGTTTCTTGCTGGTTGGGATTGGCCTGCCCAGGTGCTTGAATAGTTCCCCCATTGCTGGGGCTGGTTAGGGGAGGAAAGTGCAGCCTTCCCCCGGAATACGTTCACAAAAAAAAAAAATATAAAGTCCAAAACGTGTGCTGTGACCCTTAGCAAACCCGGCCCCTAGCAAACCCCCACCCTATGTGGGGGGTGCTCACAGAGGTAGCACAAACGGGGAAATTGCAACCAAAAAAATTTGTGAAGCAAAACAAAAAAAGCAAAACAAACAGGGAGTCCTATGTCATAGGCTTACGTCAGCCCTTAAAAATGCAGCACAAAACATAATGTATTTCCAGCATCAAAAAAGGGACACAGTTATACTCCACCGTGTGGCGGTAAAGTCTCTGGAAAGCAGACCTCCTCGGTTATTTCAGTGGGCTGTAGCAGGCTCCCCCTGTCAGCACCCTCTGGAGAAATGACTCCTGATCCCAAACAGTTCCCCAGGTTGACTCTTTCCTGGTCTCCCTTTCCCGCACGGCTTTAAAGGGTGGGATTTCCGGTAAAGCTGGACCGGAGGGATGCGGCCCCCCACCCACGTACAGCCCTTCAGAAAAGGAGCCAATAAAGCTGCCCCAGCGCTATACTAATACACAAACATAAGTAACCTATGGGTTTCTTATCTATACTGCTGACTTTTTTCCCCACCAAGTCCGGTTCTTGGGGCCCCCCTAGGCGTTTCTTGCGCCATTCTGCGTTGTGGGAAAAAGGCTGTCCCACTGGACCGGCCTCTTGAAAACCGGGAAATTCCCCATGTTTCCCGCATAAACCTAGGGGAATACCTTCCTTTCCCCTTTTCCTTCCTGCTATTTCTTTTTAGTGCCTAAAAATAAATTTTTTTACTTAATCCCTGGGAAATCCTATTGTATCAGGGATAGATGTTTTAACCCTTGCCCCAATATGTAGGCAATTTCCTACAAAAATGTTCCTCAACTTCCTATATGTCTGAAAGACACTAATACATTTTTAGAGAGTATAGAGGAGATTGACATACTGTAAGTGATGTCAGCTTCCTCTGTAAAAAGTTTATATACTAACATACTGTTGAAAGAGAGTACAGATGCTATTAGGGAAAGTTGATAGAAGATCCTAAACTAACCAGATGATTTATTTTCTTATGTCCTTGTTGGAGATTATTCTCACCAAGAATTATTTTAGATTTGGGTCAGATTTTTACTCCAAAAGAAAAATATCTTCGAAGCATATGGAAGATTTCATGTGTCGTAACTTTACTTCGTATTTCACAATAACATAAAACTGTATAGTAACGCAGATATATTGTAAACAAAGTCTAAAAACCTGGTGCTGTATTTGTTGCACAGTGGCATGCAAACAATTACTTTCCTTTTCCTCTTCCTTTTCAAGAGTCCTCAGTCTTTCTGTGGGGGCTCCATACAGAGTGGGTAGCACCGCTGTTTATGTTATTGTGAAATACGAAGTAAAGTTATGACACATGAAATCTTCCATATGCCTTGAAGATATTTTTCTTTTGGTGTGACATAAGAAGGGGTTACTGAAAAGATTCCCTTTACCAAGGCAGTATACTGGTGACTGACAAGTTATTAGCAGCATTGAATATTTGATATAGTTATGGTCAGATTTTTACTTGCAGCAGCAGGGAACCGCGATGGGATCCCCTGTCGCTCCAAGTTATGCTAACATCTATATAACCCATATAAAGACTATGTACATTATCCACAGTCAGTTTGCCAATAAATTTAAAATTTAGCGCCGATATGTGGACAACGTTTTTCTTTTATGGACAGTAACTAGCCAGGAATTGAAGGAATTCGAAGGGTTCATTAATAATATTTATCCCCTTCTAGAGTTCTCTTTTACTATAAGTGAGACGTATGTAAGCTTTCTGGATGTCCAGGTCGCTAAACGTAACAATAGACTAAATGCAACACAGTATGTCAAAGAAACAGATCGCAAAAATTTGTTGCGCTATGATAGTTGTCATTCCCCTAATACATTTAAGGGTATCCATCAGGGGCAATTCACCAGAATAAGATGACTATGTAGAACAGATGAAGACTATAGTAAAAATATGTCTACCATGGTTGATAAACTTGTCCACAGAGGATATCCTAAATATGAAGTCGAAAAAATAGGTAAAGAAATTGGTAAAATTCCAAGAAAGTCTTTACAAAATTATGATAAAATAAAAAATAGGGATCTTACTTGCATGGACTTACTTTTGTCCACATATGATGCACATTTAGGTCTGATAAAAAAAAATGCCATCTTAAAATCATGGAAAATTTTGCAAAATGAACAAACATATGGCCATTTATTTATTGAACTTCCAAGATTTATTTATCATAAAGGTAAAACTATTTGGAATTAAAGGGAAGATGTCATCAAAAAATGACTTGGTAATTAACTCACATTTTTATGTTAAACACATTTTTTAGGAATTTTTGGTTGTTTTTTTTAATTTTCCATATCACTTTCAATATTTTTTCAATAATTCTTAAGTCCTGCAGTATTCACTTTGGCCACTAAGCCTAATAATAGTCTGACACTTCCTGTTCTGTTTGGAGAGCTTTTCATTGTCTCCTCATTATCAGTAACAGCAGGGTCAGACTGAAAGGAACACCATTGTGTACAGATAACACAGAATCCACCAGTCACAAGAGGAGATGACACAGCTCCCCCTCTCCCCTCCCTTCACAGTGAAAACTCTCCTATACAAGTCTTTGAGACAGAATCTGTCTTAAGAATCCTATGTGCATGAAGCTGCTGTAAAGTATCTCTCTGACTGCTATTAAAGCAGTGCAAGCAAGAATATCTTCCCCACAATCATATATAGACGGCCGAATAGAGAAATCTACAATCAGGAAATAAAAACGGCTGAGAGGAAAATAATATGCATCAGGGGCTTGATTTAAAAAGTAAAAAAAAATAATTGGCGACATATTCCCTTTAAGTAATACAATAAAATCTAAATTAATGTAAAGCTAAACAGGAGATACTAGCTACATGCAAAAGGGTTACTTTTTCATGTTTAGTATGTCAAAATTGTGCTGCCATTATCAACGGAGATACTATTTGTCATCCTATGAAAGGTCATCCTATTCCCATCAGGGGTTTCTTTAGATGTAATGCCACTAATGTGATAAACATGTTGTGGGAAAATATATTAGGACAAACTTCCAGGGCAATCAGAGTCAAACTTAATGAACACCGGTCACAGATCCGGCTGTTCAAAACCAAAATGGAACAAGAAAAATAAAGCAGCATAAAGAAATTGAGGTGATAAGTGATAAAAAGAGGAAGAAATTTGCGGAGTCTACGGTTGCTAGACATTTTCATGAATGTAGACATGTGGTGAGTGACTTAAGATGGTGCATTGTAGAGGATATAGAGGGGAACGATAGTGAACAGGTTCATGTAAAATTGGTTCAACGTGCGGTATATTGGATTTAAAGACTACATTCTCGTGTACCAAAAGGTCTTAACGAGGACTGTAATTGCAATGTATTTGCTTGAAATTAAGGCGTATATGATACTGTGTTCACACACATTTTTTGGATACGTTTTTAGATGCGTGTTTGGATCTGTGTTTTGGACCCTAAACGGAACCAAACAGGCATCTAACAATGTGCAGTGTGATTTACATTAAATTCAATGTAAAACACGCATCAGTGTTCAGACGAGTGATCTCCGATGTGTGTTTACTTGCGTCTTTCTGAACTGTTTAAAGAATTGTCATGTCAATTCTTCATCCGAAAGATGCAGCAGACGCCCTATTTAAAACTATAGGAAGTGTTCCTGCTGCAGCCAAAGCGCATCCAAACAGGCATCTGCGTGTTAGATGCGTGTTGGATGCGATTTACACAGCGCTGTTGTATGCGTTTTTTGGATCCAACAACGGATCCAACACGCCATGTGAACATACCCTTAGGGTGACATTGATATCTCTGTTTTCATTAGTAAATGACCAGTGTTTTTTCTTTTTTTTTTGGGCTGTTTACCCTCATGAGAGCGGATGCATGCACTGTATAATGGGATAAATATAATAAGTCGTGTATCTCTGCAACTTGCGAACTTGTATTACCGTAGCTATGTGAATCTGTGTACTTGCAGGTTGATGAATTAGCAGTCCGTTTCTCTGAAATCATTGATTGACGTATTCGCGGTACTATATTTGCTGGAAATTAAGGCACATGTGATACTGTGTTCTGGATTGTATGGTGATATTTTTCACGAATATTCACTTATATAGCAGAGAGAACTCTCTGTCCCTCAGGCACAAGCGCCTAGGTGCACCTCCTACATGTGTACGTCCTAAAGCTATGCCCCCTCCCAAAAACCAGCAACAATCACGGTAAAAATCGTGATTTTTGCCATGATTTTTTTTTGAAGCAATGTACAGCATTAATTGCTGTGTCTTCCTGCTCAAAAAACGCATCAAAAATGCACCGTGTGAAAGCAAAATATATGAAAAAGGAGAGACACCAGCTCACCTATAATGTAAAGGGTCCTCTGCGTGGCTCCTGTGCACACACCACGCTCCAAGAAGCGCACCATCCAACGTGTAAAACAAGTCCACGGTAGGCACCAGGAGTAATGCAAGCAAGAGGATTTATTTAAGAGCAAAAGCCATAGAACATAATCAAATGCAGTGCAATAGCTGGCATGGGATCAGAAAGATGTTGCCGCTGACATGTTTCGGGCGACACAGCGCCCTTAGACGTAGCAAAGATTAATTGAAAGCCCAGCCTATAAATAATGTGTCTAAAATCATCTAATAAAGAAAACATAAAACACATGTGTACAACTAACGTACCCAGCAGCGATGCACAGGGGATGAAATAACCAATGCCATGCAAAAGGCCACGTGAACAACCCGGCTGTAAGAGCGGGGAGGCATGTGGACGCCATGGATACGTGGAGCAAGACGCGCTCCATAGAGAGGTAATACGTCACTTCCCCCCGGGTGGAACGCAGATGCGTCTCACCAGGAGGAAGTGCGTCCTCCTCTGTACATCGCGGCAGGGAAAGAAAAGAAACATGCAACAGACACAATGTGACAGGTGGTATGACAACAAGGAGCGAGAAAGAAACAATTAAATGTGAAACATAATTTCTCTTCTGCTATTTAAACCATGGGGAACAAAGGTATTTAATGTTAGCATCCAATAGGCTTCCCTATCGTGCAGTGTATATTCTAAATTCCCCCCTCTTTTCGGTTTTATAAGTCTCTCAATGCCAACTAGTTGCAAGCCTATAGTTTTAGAGTGATGATGGTCAATAAAGTGTTGAGAGACATTTGACTTGTTTCTACGTGTGTCATTATTTATATCATAGATATGTTCTAAGAATCGTGTTTTTAGTTTTCGTGTTGTACTACCAACGTACATCAAATTGCAAAGTGCACAGCGAATAATGTAAATGACATAACTAGTATTGCAATTGATGTACTTGGAACTCTAGACAGTCTTGGAGACATCAGAATTGAAGAATTGTTTAGATGGTGTAACAAATCCACACGTTTTGCAAGGGCGACCACCACATTTTACAAAACCTCTGTGGCGAAGCCAAGTGGCTGAAACTTGTGTACTTTTGGTTAAACTGGAAGAAAGAATATTACCTAAAGTTCTACACTTTCTGGGAACTGTTTTGCAGCCATTTTCAAAAATCTGATGTAAAATTTCATCCTCCCTTAACATGGGAAGATATTTAAGAACTATATCCCTGACTAAATTAAACTGACGGCTATAATTAAGCACCAGAGTGGGTGGACTAATTTTTTCTTCGATGGAATTGGACTTGGGAGAAAGTAGACTGCTTCTAGGTCTTATTTTAACTTTTTTGGCTGCCCTATCCAAAATCCAGTTGGGATAACCTCTGGGTTTTACTCTATTACAGACAGCTTTTTCTTCTGATAAGTAGTCTGCCTGGGAGCTACAATTCCGCTTAGCACGAGTACGTTAACCAACTGGGATAGCTTTTTTAGTGTGTGCAGTATGGAAACTGTGATAATGCAAGATAGTGTTTCCTGAGGTGGGCTTACGGAAAGATTTAGTATGAATAATTTCATTAGGTACGCCCTCCAATGAAAGATCCAAAAAATAAATAGAATTAGAATGACTGTTGTAAGTAAACCGTAAATTCAAGGCATTGTTATTTAAGTAGTCGACGAAGAGTGGTATGGCAGACATCTCACCCCTCCAAATAATGAGAAGATCATCGATGTATCTGCCATACCACTCCAAGTCGGCCACGAAAGGATTGGAATCTGTGTAGACAAACGTATATTCCCACCAAGAAACAGTTAAATTGGCAAGAGACGGAGAGTATTTGGCTCCCATTGAGACACCTTTTGTCTGAAGGTAAATGTTATCGTCATATAAAAAGTAATTGTGCTCCATCAAGAAGTTGGTGACCTCTAAAATGTATTGAATAAAATCAACTGAGAAGTCACCAAAGGTCTCCAAATGGAATTGTATAGTCATTAGGGCAATGCGATGTGGAATACTAGTATATAGCGATTCCACATCGCAGCTTGCCCAGTGAAACTCCCGACGCTAATATACATCCTGTAGACACATAAGTACATTCTTAGTGTCCCGTAGATAGCCAGGTACATGACAGACAAACCGCTGTAGTAAAGCATCAAGCCATTCACAAAGCCCTTCCAAAAGCGAACCCATGCCGGAGACAATGGGGCGCATGGGGGGAAACGGCGCCTGTTTGTCTGTTTTGGGCAAACCATACAATATAGGCACAGTGGGATGATCGATGGTAAGAAAATCTATCCGCCTCTGATCAAAAATGCCCAGAGATAAACCTTCAGATAATAAACAGACAAGATCGTTTTTAAAAGAAACTGTGGGATCAGCTTTAAGTTTAGTGTATGTGGAGGAATCACTAAGTAACCTAAGCATAGACTGATGGTAAACTACCAAGTCCATGACAACAACCAATCCCCCCTTGTCAGCCATGTGAACAATAATATTTTTATTCTCTTTTAACTTTTTTAAGGCGTCACACTGTTTATGTGTAAGGTTTAAATAACCCGCATGGGAGGGAAGGGTGTCATCAAGAGCTTTAAGATCACGCTCCACTAAATGTTGAAACTGATCCATAATGTCTGTTCTGGACTGAATAGGATAGAATTCACAATTAGAAGCAGAAGGATAGGAAATGCATTCAGGGCCAGTCCTGGAGACATCACCAGTGCCCGCAAGCTCCTCCAGTTCCAAAATAGAAATTTGTTCACGGACGGTCATGCCACTGTAATTGTTAAAGCACCCTTATTCTATGTACTACTATTTATTCCAGTCAATAACAAGGATTTGTATTATGATGTTCTGCAGCAGCTGAGGTGTAGTATGAGGCTCTGCAGCAGCTGAGGTGTATTATGAGGCTCTGCAGCAGCTGTGGTGTATTATAATGTTCTGCAGCAGCTGAGGTCTATTATGATGCTCTGCAGCAGCTGAGGTGTATTATTTTTTTAAAAAAAAAAAAATTTTTTGTTTTTTTATTTTTTTCTTTTGCAGCAGTGTGGTGTATTATGAGGTTCAGCAGCAGTTGAGGTGTATTATTAGGCTCTGCAGCAGCTGAGGTGTATTATGATAATCTGCAGCAGCTGAGGTGTATTATTAGGTTCTGCAGCAGCTGAGGTGTATTATGATGCTCTGCAGCAGCTTAGGTGTATTATAATGTTCTGCAGCAGTGAGGTGTATTTATGATGCTTGCAGCAGCTGAGGGTGTAATATGAGGTTTTGCAGCAGCGTGGTGTATTATGAGGTTTCTGCAGTAGTGGAGGTGTATTATGAGGTTCTGCAGCAGCTGAGGTGTATTATGAGGCTCTGCAGCCAGCTGAGGTGTATTATGAGGGCTCTGCAGCAGCTGTGGTGTATTATAATGTTCTGCAGCAGCTGAGATGTATTATGATGTTATGTAGCAGCTGAGGTGTATTATAATGTTCTGCAGCAGCTGTGCATATTGTGATGTTCTGCAACAGCTGAGTGTATTATAATGTTCTGAGCAGCTGACAGGTGTATTATGAGGTTCTGCAGCGGAGGTGTATTATGAGGTTCTGCAGCAGCTGAGGTGTATTATGAGGTTCTGCAGCAGTTGAGGTGTATTATTAGGCTCTGCAGCAGCTGAGGTGTATTATGATGCTCTGCAGCAGCTGAGGTGTATTATGAGGTTCTGCAGCTGAGGTGTATTATTAGGCTCTGCAGCAGCTGAGGTGTATTATGAGGCTCTGCAGCAGCTGAGGTGTATTATGATGTTATGTAGCAGCTGAGGTGTATTATAATGTTCTGCAGCAGCTGAGGTGTATTATGATGCTCTGCAGTAGCTGAGGTGTCTTATGAGGTTCTGCAGCAGCTGAGGTGTATTATGAGGCTCTGCAGCAGCTGAGGTGTGTTATGAGGTTCTATAGCAGCTGAGGTGTGTTATGAGGTTCTGCAGCAGCTGAGGTGTATTATGATCTGCAGCAGCTGAGGTGTATTATTCGGGTCTGCAGTAGCTGAGGTGTATTATGAGGTTTGCAGCAGTTGAGGTGTTATTATGAGGTTCTGCAGGCAGGATGAGGTGTATTATGAGGTTCTGCTGCAGCTGAGGTGTATTATGAGGCTCTGCAGCAAGCTGAGGTTTATTATGTGGTTCTGCTGCAGCTGAGGTGTATTATGAGGCTCTGCAGCTGCTGAGGTGTATTATGAGGTTCTGCAGCTGTAATGAGTATATGATGATCTGCAGCAGTGAGATGTATTATGAGATTCTGCAGCAGCTGGAGGTGTATTATGAGGTTCTATAGCAGCTGAGGAGTATTATTAGGTTCTGCAGCAGCTGAGGTGTATTATGAGGTTCTGCAGCAGATGAGGTGTATTAGGAGGCTGTGCAGAGGCTGAGGTGTATTATGAGGTTCTGCAGCAGCTGATGTGTATAATGATGTTCTGCAGCAGCTGAGGTGTATTATGATGCTCTGCAGCAGCTGAGGTGTATTATGATGCTCTGCAGCAGCTGAGGAGTATTATGAGGCTCTGCAGCAGCTGAGGTGTAATATTATGTTCTGCATCAGCTGAGGTGAATGATGAGGTTTGCAGCAGTTATGGTGTAATTATGTGGGTTCTGCAAGAAGCTGAGGGTGTATTATGATGTTCGCAGCAGCTGAGGGTATTATGATGCTCTGCAGCAAGTGAGGGTGTATTATGAGCTTCTGCAGCAGCTGGAGGTGTATTATGCGGTTTTGCAGCAGCTGTGGTGTTTCAATTTTTAATTTGATGTTTTTTTTTTTTTTTTTCTGAGAGCTGAGGTGGATTATGAGGTTCTGCAGTAGCTGAGGTGTCTTATGAGGTTCTGCAGCAGCTGAGGTGTGTTATGAGGTTCTGCAGCAGCTGAGGAGTATTATGATGCTCTGCAGAAGCTGAAGTGTATTATGAGGTTCTGCAGCTGTTGAGGTGTATTGTGAGGTTCTGCAAGCAGCTGAGGTGTATTATGAGGTTCTGCAACAGCTGAGGTGTAATTTGATCTGCAGCAGCTGAGGTGTATTATGAGGCTCTGCCGCAGCTGAGAGGTATTATGAGCTCTGCAGTGTGAGGTGTATTGTGAGGTTCTGAATACAGCAGATGAGGTGTATGATGATGCTCTGAGCAGCTGAGGTGTATTTTGATGTTCTGCAGTAAAGTGAGGTGTATGATGATGCCTCTGCAGCAGCTGAGGGGTGTATTATGAGGTTCTGCAGCTCTAAGGTGTTTGTGTGGGTTCTGCAGCAGCTGTGGTGTATTATGAGGTTCTGAAGCAGTTGAGGTGTATTATGAGGTTCAGCAGCAGTGAGGTGTATTATGAGGTTCTTGCAGCAGCTGAGGTGTATTATGAGGCTTTGCAGCAGCTGAGGTGTATTATGGGGTTCTGCAGCAGCTGAGGTGTATTATGAGGTTCTGCAGCAGCTGAGGTGTATTATGAGGCTCTGCAGTGAGTGAGGTGTATTATGAGGTTCTGCAGTAGTGAGGTGTATTATGAGGTCATGCAGCAGCTGTGGTGTAATTTTGATTGCAGCAGTGAGGTGTATATATGAGGTTCTGCAGCACTGAGGTGTATGATGAGGTTCGCAGCAGCTGAGTGTGTTATGAGTTCTGACAGCAGCATGAGGTGTAAGATGAGGTCTGCAGCAGATGAGGTGTATTATGAGGTTCTGCAGCAGCTGAGGTGTATATGAGGATCTGCAAGCAGATGAGGTGTTATTATGAGGTTCTGCAGAGTGAGGTGTAAGATGAGGTTCTGCAGCAGCTGAGGTGTATTATGAGGTTCTTGCAGGCCAGCTGTGGGTGTATTATGAGGTTTGCAGCATGCTGAAGTGTATTATGAGGTCTTACAGCGGATGAGGTGTATTATGAGCTCTGCAGCAGCTGAGGTGTATTATGAGGTTCTTGCAAGCGGGGGGGGGGGGGCGGGGGGTACTGTGGTGTATTTGAGGTTCTGCAGCATCTGAGGTGTATTATGTGGTTATGCCCAGTAAAAAATAACTGAGGTTGTATTATGAGCTCTGCAGCATCGAGGTGTATTATGAGGCTTGCAGAGCTGAGGTTATTATGAGGTTCTGCAGCAGATGAGGTGTATTATGATGTTTTGCAGCAGCTGAGGTGAATTATGAGGTTCTGCAGCAGAATTGAGTGTATTTATGATGTCCTGCAGCAGCTGAGGTGTATTCATGAGGTTCTGCAGCAGCTGAGGTGTATTCATGATGTCTGCAGCAGTGTGATGTATTATGAGAGTTCTGCAGCAGATGAGGTGCTATCTTATGAGGTTCTGCAGCAGCTGAGGTGTTTTATGATGTTCTGCAGCAGCTGAGGTGTATTATGGGTTCTGCAGCGGTGCGGTTGTATTATGGAGGCTCCGCAGGGCGGAGGTGTATTATGAGGCTCCTGATGCGGTGAGCTGTGTTCTGAGGTTCCTGCAGCAGCTGAGTTGTATGATGAGTGCTGCCGCAGCTTGAGGTGTATTATGAGGCTCTGCAGCAGCTGGGTGTATTATGAGGTCTGCAGCAGCTGAGTGTATTATGAGGTTCTGCAGCAGCCTGAGGTGTATTAATGGAGGCTCTGCGCAGCTGAGGTATATTATGAGGTTACTGCAGCAGCTGTGGTGTACTATGAGGCCTCTGCAGCAGATGAGGTGTATTATCAGGTTCTGCAGCGGTGAGGGGTGTATTATGAGGTTCTGCAGCGGGACTGAGGTGTATTATGAGGTTCATGCAGTAGTGAGGTGTGTTATGAGGTTCGCAGCAGCTGAGGTTTATATGATGTTCTTACAGCAGCTGAGGTGCTATTATGAGGCTCTGCGCAAGTGAGGCTGTATTATGAGGTTCTGCAGGCAGCTGAGGTTTATTATTGAGGTTCTGCAGCAGCTGAGGTGGTATTATGAGGTTCTGTAGCAGCTGAGGTGTACTATGAGGTTCGCAGCAAGCAGAGGTATATGTTGAAGTCCTGCAACAGGAAAGAGGTGTATTATGAGGCTTGCAGCAGCTAGGAGTATTACGATGTTCTGAGAGCTGAGGTGTATTATGAGGTTCTGCAAGCAGCTGAGGTGTATTTGAGGTTCTGTAGCATGAGGTGGTATTATGAGGTTCTGCAGCAGCTGAGGTTGTATGATGAGGTCTGCAGCGCTGAGGTGTGTTATGAGGTTCTGCAGCAGCTGAGGTGTATTATGCAGGCTCTGACAAGTGAGGTGTATTATTGAGGTTCTGCAGCAGCAGAGGTGTATATGAGGCTCTGCAGCAGTGGAGGTGTATTATGAGGATCTGCAGCATCTGAGGTGTATTATGAGGCTCTGCAGAGCTAGGTGTATGATGGAGGTTCTGCAGCAGCTTGAGGTGTGTTATGAGGTTTGCAGAAGCTGCGGTGTATTATGAGGCTCTGCAGCAGCATGAGGTGTATTATGAGTTCTGAGCTGCTGAGGTGTCTGGATGATTGCAGCTGATGAGGTGTATTATGAGGCTCTGCAGCCTGAGGTATTATGATCGGCGCGGGGGGAAGCAGCAGCTAGGGTTTTTAGGGTCTGCAGCAGTAATGTATTATGAGGGTTTTGCACAATGAGGTTAATTTTTCTCAGCCTGAGTGTATTATGAAACGCAGCCTGAGGGAAAAAATTTTCTCCGCTATTTTAGAGGTTCTCAAAAGCTTGGGGGGTTAGGATGATTTTGCAGGAGCTAGGTGTTATGAGGTTCGCAGGGGAGTGAGTTTATGGGGGGGGGGGGCAAGGGGTGGGTTAATGAGGTTTTGCACAGCTGGGTTATTTGGGGTCCCGGGAGCGAGTGTATTTGAGGGCGCAAGCGAGGTGTTTAGATTCTGCGCAGATTGTTTAAGGTTCTCACGCGAGGATAGGGTTTCCGCAGAGGGGGTTAATGGGTTTTGACAGCTAGGGTGAATTAGGGGGGTTTTTCAGCATGAGGGATAGAGGTTTCTCGGTGGGTGTTTTAGGGGGTTTCGCCTGAGGTTATTTGAGGTTTTCGCGCTATTTATATTTGGTTCTCAGCGTGAGGTGTATTTTGGGCTGGGAAACTGAGGGTTTAGGGGTTTGCAGGCGAGGTGTAATGAGTTCTGCAGGGGGAGGGGGGTTTAGGTTTTGCAGAGCTGGGTTATTTTTGGGGTTTTCAGCAGTGAGGGGTTTATGGGTTTGCAGAGCGGGTGTATATGAGGTTCTGGCACGAGGTGTTTA
>JAODAL010055515.1:0-23904 GCA_025379985.1 Phyllomedusa bahiana
TGCCCGGGTTCTGAGCTTTTTGTTTTTATTCCAACCTTTTTAGATGGAAGGTGATCAAGCGCCTGGCTCTCACCTTGTGGAAAGGTGATAAAGCCTCTGGTTTGCACCTATCAGGGGGGTCGTCAGCGCGTATTTTTACTGGGACGTGGTCACCCCTCAGGATCCCAGTCAGTGCTTTAGCTGACTGGTCTTCCTTTTTGCCATTCACCCGTCCCCACCTGCTGCCTCCGCGGCCTCTTTTACGGATTCTGGTAGCCTCATTTCTGGATGCATGGTACAGAAGGGGTGATGCCCACAGACGATGGGTAAAAATCCCTATAAAGGACAGCTCAGTAGGGCCAATGTTGGACCTCAAGGAGCTCAACCGGTATGTGCAAGGTCTCGGTTTCTGCTTGGAGTAGCTCTGATCAGTGGTAGCCCCTCAGGAGTAGAGTGAATTTCTGTCCGCTATAGACATCAAGGACGCTTATCTGCACGTCACTATTTCCCAGGCCCACCAGCGGTTCCTGCATGTCGCTATAAGTTCAGGGGTGTTCACATAGGCCCTGGCGCCCCTAATGGCGATCCTTCGCATCAGGGGCGTGACTATTCTTCTTTGTCTGGATGACCTTTTAGTGAAGGCTACATTTTGATGTGCCTGCCTGGGCGCATCAGGATCACCCTAGATACTGTAGTGTGCTTTGGGTAGATAGTTAATTTTGGCAAGCTCTGTGTCATTACATCAGAAAGGGTAGAGTTTCTGGGGCTGATTCTCCACACTGAGGTGTCCAGGGTCTTTGTTCCACCAGTGAAGGTCCAGCAGTTATGTTCAGACGTTGCTCTACTTCTGAATGGATTCTCAGCAGGTTGGTGGCTGCCTTTGAGGCGCTGTCCTTGCTCAGTTTCTTTCTCGCCTTCTGCAGCGGGCAATCCTGTTTTGGTGGGACGGGTTTCGAATGTACCTGGGCTCAACGATTCAAAGTTCAAGTTGATCCCTACTGGTGGCTAGCCTCCCCTGCATAACATTGGGGGGGTTGTTTCTGTCACCGTAATGGTTGATTTTCACCACAGATGCTAGTGCATTGGGGTGAGGCATCCTTTGGCTCCCAGACGACTCTGGGTCTTTGGTCCAGTCGTGACATCAAGGTCCTGGAAGTCTGAGCTATTTTCATAGTGCCTTGACATTGTTTCCCCCTTCATCCAGGGGCACAAAGTTTGTTTTCAGTCTGATAACACTTCGGCACTATCTGAATCTTCATGTTGGCACCAGAAGCCGGGCAGCTTCTTTGGAAGCTTCGTTGAGCAGAGCGTCTGTACCTGCTTTATTGGCGATGTTCTTTCCAGGGGTGGTTTGGCTGCTTAACTCTTTTTATCAATTGTCTATTCCAGGGAGTGGGCTCTTCTACCAGAGGTTTTTCATCTTCTTTACCAGAAGAAGGGTACGCTAGATGATGGCCTATCTTTGTATCGCTTCAGTCACCAAGTCCCGAGTTATGTGTCCGTTAGATGCACAGGTCATACTTTGAGGTCGGTTTGCTCTGATGTTATTGTTCCACCTTGGCCTCTGCCTCATTGAGGGCTCAAGCGCATCAAGTCCGAGAGGGTGCAAGAACTTCTTGTCACCCCGGATTGGCCCCACAGGTTTTGGTGTGTGGGTCTTGTCGCTCGATTGGCGGATGCTCCTTGGCCTCCTGCTTTACACCCAGACCTTCTTTTGCAGGGTCCTCTCCCCACTATACCCTGGCTGCATTTTCATGGTGTGGTTGTTGATACCATGATGTAAAAATCTATGTGTTTGTTGGTTCTGCTATTTGAACCATGATTCGAGCAAGCAGGCCTCAATCCGCTTGGATCTCTCACTGTGCCTGTTAAGCCTTTTCACCCCTTGGTATGCTCTACTCCACGAGTGCTGTCTGTCCTACAGTCAGGGCTGGAGCTCAGGCTCGTCTGCCATCCCTGAGGGGTGTTCTTTCGATTTTGTTTCTGCGCAGGTTGGCCTCCCACTGACAGGTTTAAACCTTTTTACGAATTATTGAGCATTTGATCCTTCTGGTTCATAGATCTATTGAACTTTGGGATCTTACTTGAAGGCCATGCAGTCCTTATGGTTGGTAGGCGGAAGCTTTAACCACTGAGCTACCACTGCGGCAGACAATCTGCCGCAGTGGTAGCTCAGTGGTTAAAGCTTCCGCCTACCAACCAAGAAGTCTGCATGCAGTCCTTACCCTTTGAGGCACTATGGGAAGTTCCCCTACATTTACTTTCATAGAAGGTAGCCTTCTCGGTGGGCTTCACTTTCATCCGCCAAGTGTCTGAACTGGTGGCTCTATCATGCAAGTCCCTGTTTTGGCGTCTGCATAAGGACAAAGTTGTTCTTTGTCTTGTTTTTTCATCGTTTTATATAAATGTGGTCAAGGCTGTTCGTATCTACCTCTCCGTTATGGATCTTTTAGGCGTGCCAAGGCCCTCTTTGTCATTTTTGATGGGACCGTTCAGGGGCCTGGCGGTCCTTGAGGCTACCATTGCCAGCGGGATCTGGTCTGCAATTCCGGAAGCCTATTGGTCTTGGGTGAACTCCGTCCATGTTGGGTCACTGCTCACTCCATACTAGCATTTGTTATTGCCAGGGCGGTTTTGCATCAAGTGTCAGCTTTGCAGGGCTGTCACCTGTGCTTTGGTCTGTACTTTTACTAAGTACTTCCAAATTCACACATTGGCCTCGGTTGCTGCAGGTCTTGGCCATAAGGTACTTCAGACAGTAGTATGCTGATGCTTGTCACTGCTGATGAGGTTTTTTAGTTGCCCACCTTCTGGGACTGCTCTTGCACATCCTTAGGTGCTGTGTCCTCCAATGACATTGGCGTGAAAATTGGATTTGTGTACTTAACATAAAATTATTTTCTTGTCCGTTTCATTGGGGGACAAAGGTCCCGGCCTAATTTTTTCTTCATGGAATCAGGTTGCGCTTTTGTTCCTCCTCTCGGTCACGGCTTTTGTACCAAATGCTCAGCCTGGCGTCAGCAGGCGGGATATAAGCTATCGGGGCGGGCTACACATGTTTGGTACGTCTAGTGTCTGCCTCTTAGGGCAAGGAGATACAATATACACAAACCACCCAACAGAAAAAGGCTACTACTCTCCACTATCTATGAGTAAATAAGCTGAAGAAAATACATTAAGGCAAAGAAGTACAAGCATATAGGAACTAATGCGATATAAAACATACTTAGCCAACCAGCCACCCACGTGTGGAGAGGAGCCAAACCCCGACGCACGTCTCGCTCAAACGCTTCCTCAAGGGGAAGATGGTGGAGAGTAGTAGCCTTTTTCTGTTGGGTGGTTTGTGTATATTTTATTTTTTTGTTAGGTTTTTTTTATTGTTTCACTGTTATTGTTTTGTATTATTTGGTGTAATAAAGATTGATTTTTCCATAAGGCTGTTGTTGGTATTTGTTTGTTATTTACCTTATGGTTTCAATATTGGTTGCCCGGTTTTTTGTAGGCTATCTCTTAGGGCAAGGGCTTATACCCAAGGTGCTGTGTTCCCTAATGAATTCGACGAGAAAGGATTTTATGGTGAGTACCAAAATTATTATTTTTTTTCTTACTATACATTGTTTCTTATTGCAGTGGTTCCTATTTTAAATACAAAAAAAGTTATCCCTTCACCTCCTTTCCAGCACTGCGCCATCTTCAGCTTCACCAGTCTCCTATTTGATACTTCCTTCCTCTGGACAAGGACGTCACTGCCACCGTCACGGATTGGCTGTAGCAGTCACATGCCACTGCTAGAGGTCACTGTTTAAAAGCGAGCCGATTGACCTGCGAAGTCAGGAGACGGCACGTGCAGCGGTGACGTCTCTGTCTGGAAGAAGAAAGTTAAAAAATGAAGAGACTGGAGATGATGCAACACTGGAAAAATCTATCCTATATGTCAAAGCTTTTTTTTAAAAACAAAAAAAAAAAAAAACACTGTCCACCCCTCAGTTTTTATATATGGCATGTACTTTAATCCACATATGTTAAAAATCTATGAAAATGCTGTATTTATTTATCTATCTATATATTTAAACATAAAAAAGGTGGGGTGTGTGTATATAAAAATTTTTGCTTTAGTAGGGTTTAAATTTTAAATATTATATATATGGCCACAATAAAAACGGTTGGGGGTCCGACAAAGTTTAAAGAAAAAAATATAATTTTCATATATGTGTATTTTTATAATAAAAATAATATAAAATATATTATATATATTTTTTATATATATATAAATATATTTTTAATTTTTATAATAATATATATATTTTTTTTATATTATAATTTATATATATTTAAATATTTTTTATATATTTAAAAAATATTTATATATTAAAATTTTTAAAAATATATTATATTTTTATAAATATTATATTTATATGTACTATTAATATATATTTAAAAATTATAAAGTATTATTATTATATATTTAATACATAAAAAATGTGTTTATATATATATTTATATATATTTGCTTTATAGTTTATATTTTTTAATATTTTTATTTATATTAAAATAAAATTGTGTCCACAATGCTTTATAATAAAAAATATATATATTATATATGTGTGTTTAGTATGATTATTTTATATATATATATTTATATATATATATGTATATAGAAAGAGAAACAAAAAACAAAGACAGGCGCACAATAGTGAAGCTAGTTAATGCAAGACTTCAGGCAAGTAGCGTATTCACTTTACCTGATTAGGTTGTGCAACACCCAGGGGCACAACACCCAACTTCACCGATAGTAAATGATGGGAGTAATCCCTGCCAAACGATCCTGGTAATCCCGAACTCCACAGAAGACGGGTAGATAGAATAGAAAAAAACAAAAAAGGATCTATCGGCGCCAAGTGCTAATTACTAAAATTAGGGAATTCTGGAGATAACCATTAAATTTAAAAGAAATTTTATTAGAGAGTACGGATACCTGATACTCCCATGCATAAAAAATGTTTTCCCCCAACGCGTTTCGCGCCCGGATTAACGCTTCATCAGGGGTATATTATCAGTCTGAAACAACACCTTTAAATAGTAAAAAACTATAGCTAATAATAAGCAAGTGGATCTAATTGGTCAAAGGAGAACGAACATCACATCCGGCAGATTTTTAACCCTCGCACAATCTGCCTACAAACATCTACATGATTATAATATAGCATTAAAAATGACCACTAAACAAGAAAAAGTATACATTAAAACATATATTTACACTATTATAGTCTCAGTTAATTCATTCAAATCTTCAGGATGTATCGTTTTCATTCGATACATCCAGTATACCTCCTTACGTTGTAACATTTGGAATCTGTTGGAGCAATTCTCTGGGATTTGCTCAATGGGCACTATAGAAATAACAGAAAAATTATCCCCATGAGCTTCGTGCAAGTGACGTGCAGCCCCTTGTCTCATGTCACCTTTTTTTAAACTGGCTCTGTGACCATTCAATCTGATGTGTAACGGACACTTCGTGCGACCAATGTATTGCAATCCACAAATACACTGTATTAAATAAATGACAAAGTGACTAGTGCAGTTTAGATAACTTTGAATATAATTTTTTTTCTTTTGTAATATTAGAACGGAACTCCTGGGTTTCAAGAATGCATCTGCAACAAAGACACCCTGCACGTTTACATAAGAAACTACCTTTTTGATTGGTATCGCTCGTAGTATTGCCATACTGATTTTTTATTCTACTGGGTGCTACCAAGCTTTTTATGTTCGGGGCTCTCCTAAAAATAATCCCCGGTTTATCAGGGATCAGGGGACCCAAATATGGGTCTCGCTTTAGAAGATACCAATGTTTCTGCATTATTTTCCTAATTTTATTGTGGGCTGTATTGTATCTGGTTACCAATGTACATTTGAAAAGATCATTATTCTTCACGTCCCTTAATTTAGTAGTCAAACATTGTTGCTGTGATAGAGCATCAGTTTTCGCCATCGCATCTTCCAGTAATTTTATCGGGTAATTTTTTTTGTAAAAATCTGTTTTTTAAAATATTAGACTGTTCCCTATATCTAAAATCTTCCGTACATACATACACATAATATACATATTATATGTGCCACATATAAAAAAGCGGTGGGGGGTGTCCGACAATGCTTTAAATAAAAAAATAAATAAATAATTATATATATATAAATATATAATATAATATATATATAAATAAATATATTTCACACACACACCACCCCAACACACACACCACACACCACAACACACAACACAACACACAACAACTACAAGCACATCATAATATTTACCTGTGCATTTTTGGGGGGCATATATACATTTATGTGGCTTTCATATTATAATCATTTGGGTTCTTTTTGTAAACTAAATTTTTTATATATATATATTTTATATATATATATATTTTATATATATATATATATATATATATATATATATATATATATATATATATATATATTGTGCTTTAGTAGGGTTTATATTCTTTAAATATGTATATTATATGTGCCACATATAAAAACGGGGTTGGGGGTGTCCGACAATGCTTTAAAGAAAAAATAAATATATATAGTGTGTGTGTGTGTATATATATATTATTTATGTGTATATATAATATATATATATAATATATATATATTTATATATATATATATATGTGTATATATACATACAACACATCTATTATATTTACCTATGTTCTTTTTTTTTGGCATATATATTATTAAAATGGCTGCATATATATAACCATGGATTTTTTTTGTATACTAATATAAATAAATAAATATATATATATATATATATATATTATATATATAAAATATATTTTATATTATATAATATTTATATATTAATATTAATTTGTATATATATATATATATGTATTATTAATATTATTATTTATATTATTTGTATTTAAAAATTGTTTTAAAATATATAATGTATAATATATATATAGATATATATTATATATGTATAATATAATATATTTTTATTATGTATATATATATATATGTTATGTATTATATGTATATATTTGTATATTATTGTATATAATTTTTAGTATATTATGTGTTTATATAGTATTTTAAAATTTGGAAATTATATGGTAATGTTTATGTATATTTTATTTAATAATATATATATTATTATATATATTAATATATATATATATAATATATATGCGGTGTGACCCGGGGATGCTTTCTCCGCCACTGTGTTCTCGCCAGTGAGCCCCAAGCATGGGTTACCAAGTTTCTGGCTGTCATGAGGAAGGCCATAGTCTGGCAAAAGGGGAAAACCCGAGTAATTACTCAGGTGGTAATTAGGCGAGTTGCTCAGCTGCTTTTCCACCTTAGCCTGGCCCTTTAGTGTACCAAGGGGAGTGTGGGGGACAGTCAGGGGAAAGGGGTTTGCGGGGGGGTACCCTTGGTGCTGGAGAGTTTCCGGGGGGTGTTTTCCCCCAGGCTTGGGGAAAAGCCGGGACCCAAGGACTTATTTTTCGTGTGAGTACATGTTTGTGGGGGGGCCCAGGGCTGGGAGAGGAACTCTCTGAAAGTTTAGTTGTGACTGGACGGCCTGGGGATTTATTTAGTTTGTTTTGTACTTTTTTTGCGGTTTTTAAAGGAATTAAAGCTGGCGGGGGGCCAGGAAAAAGAGAAACCTGTGTCAAACCTTGCTTTTCCCGTTAACAAAATGGCGACCCAGAGTGAGGTTTCCCCCAGGGGGCCCAAGGGGTGCCAAAATATGTGAAATCTTTTTTTATATTTTTAAACCACTAGGGTGATTTTAATCAATTTTGGGGGGCCGGGGGAAAAGTTTTTTTTTTAAATTTTTTAAAATCATATTTTTTAAGTTTATTTATCAGAAGAATTGATCCCAAAATTATTTTCCTCCCCTTTTCGGGTTTGGGGGGTTGAAGTTACCCAAAAATATAAAAACCCTATTATTTTTTTGAGAAAAGGAAAGGGGAAAACACTATCCAGGATCTGTAAAACCAGGTGTCTTTTTTGTTTATGGTGGGAAATTATATAACATTCAGATGAAACTTTGTAGGGATTTTTTTTACATTTTTTCTGGGGTGTAGGGTTTCGGGGCTTTTTTTCCCCACTAAGGGCACCCACTGGGGTTTCAATTCTGGGGTTTAAATGTTGTGCTTCCTATACTTGAGTCTGGAAACTGAACCTTTTTCGGAGGGGGAATGTTGCGTTTTTTAAAAATTTCATGGAAAGGAGTTTGTTTTTGGTCCCCCATGGAGGGGTGATTTTAGGGCCCCCCGGGGTTTTTGGTTTCCCAAAATATTTTTGGGTTTTCAGGATTTTCTTTTTCACTTTGTTTTAAAATTTCCCCTGTTTGTTTTGTGGCTTTGGGGGGGCATAGTTTTTAAAAATTGTTTTATCAAAGGGGGTTATTTGAATTTTTGTGATTATGTTTTGTGGGTCCCTCCCGGCTTAAAACCCTTTTCCTTTTTTTAAATTTTTTTTAAAAATTAAACATGGTATATTGGGGAAAAAAAATTTTGTCACTAAAAATTGAAATTAAAAGTTATCCAAAAGTCATGTGTATCCAGGCTTGGAGGGCCCGCAGGGGGGATCTTGAAAAAACCCAAAGGGGCCCCTGGCCCTTTAAAGGGGAGGGGGATGTTTTATAGTGAGAAAGGCAGAGAAAGAGAAGCAAAAAGCAAGCGTTATATGCAGGCATGTACAATATGTGTAGAATGGGCCCCTGTAATCAACTCCACTGATTGGACCCAGGTATCCCATTATGGCACCGTCTGTGTCCCAACATGGCCCCAATGAAAACAAATAACAAGCAAGAAGCAAGCTCAATCAGTGAAAATCTGAGCTGGATCCACTTGTTTTTTTTTGTTTTACTTGAAATTTAGAGGTAGGGGGAATTTTTTAAAAGGGGTTTCACACAAGGAAAAGCCCCCTGAAAAATTTTCAGTTGCCCTGCATGAGAATGGTGGGAAAGCTTTTTGTGGGCTGCCCTTTCATTCCCCTTTTATGGGTTTTAAAAATTTATAGTATGGGGGATGCGGGGGTTTTAAAAGGGGAAACGGGTCACATATTTTTTTCCCCCTTGGCTGGGGAAACGCAAAACCCGTGTCGATGCTTTTTTCCACCCGGTTTTGTGTCCCTTTTGCTGTAAGTTTGGGGATTTTTTGTGTTTTTAATGCTCAACCTGCAGTTTTCAGCCAAAAGAGTCTTTCGAAGATTTCCTTCAGTGTAAATTTTTTTTTAAAACCCCTGCCCACCTGGACTAGCCCCGCCACCTAAATTAACAAACCTATTATTTGGGAATATTTTGAAACATGAAAATTTTAACTTTCAGTGGGCGGGGCTACCCTTTTGGTGGGCGGGGCTAAAAACCCGGTCATTAATAAGTTTTGAGGGGGGTAATGTTTTTAAAACTGCTGCATTTAAAAGAAAAAGGGGGACAGCGCGGGAAAAACAGCAGGTCGGGACACGGTTGTGCTGCCCTCGGGAAAGGGGGGCAAACCTTTGAAGGTTCCCTTTAATTCTTTGGGAAAATTTCTTTGGTGCCCAAACTATATAAGGGGGGTTTCCCTCCCTAATTAGAGATTTAATTTTCCCGGGTCCCAAATAGAGGGTACCTACCAGGGGGAAATTTTTGGGGTTCAAAAAGTGGGGGGGACATCCTTGTGTGTGTAATATTTTCCCTTTTTTTTTAAAAAAGGGACCCACTCCCACCTTGGGGTGAGCTCACATGACAGTTTTTCTGCCCGGGGCCCAGTGTCGTTTGCTTTTTGGGAAAAATTTGGGCTTGCAGATGCAAAAATTCCGCGAGAAAAACAACGAGGACTGCCGAGGCGTTTTTCTGCCCCCTATCCTTTAGTGCTGTTAGGGGGGGGGTTATTAAAACACCTTGAAAAAATTTTTGTGAGGCGCGGGACAGTCACACCGAAAATACTCGGGGTAAAATCAGTGTCAATAAACGACCACTGATTTTAATGGGGTTTTTAAAAATGTAAATCAGTTTCCTGTTGATTGGTTCCCTTTTCGGGAGGCAGATCCAGCACTGAATCCCCCAAAAAACCCGCTTCTTTCTTCTAGGGGAAATTTTACCCTTAAATATGTCCACCCCTTTAAAAACACTTACTTTCCTCTAAAAAATCTTTTTTAAAAAAAATTTAACCTTTTTCAATAAATCCAAAAACCCCATTCTCTTTCTTTTTCCCTAAATTAATAAATATAACATTTTAAACATTTTTAAAACATTTATAAAAAAAACCTTAAACAAAACATCCCCAAACCCCCAAACCCCTTCCCCCCCCCAATTGAAAAAAACCCACCCCCCCCCCCCCCCCCCCAACCACCTTTCCTAGCACCCTTGTCCCCCCCCTTAAACCTTTTCCCCTGTATTTCTGGAGCAGTTGGCTTTTTGGCAGGCTTCTCTTCTTCTTGAGCATGGGGGAAGTGGTATAGAGGGGGGGAAAAAAAAAACCCCAGATACAGAGGTGCGGGAAATGTGAGCAGCATTTGATTATTTGAAGCACCCGGGGCCGATGGGGGGGGTTACGGGGGGGGTTACCCCCGTATGGGGCCCGGGGGAGATAAGGGGGCCCGCTTCAAGCGGCCCCCTTTTAAATTTTCCCCTTGAAGAAAAAAAAGGGGCGCGGCGAGCCGAGCGCCGCGCTCTACCGGGGCCCGTTGGGCTGGTGGCGTCGCTTGGCTGGGGACCCCCGGAAACCGGGGGGGGCCCGCGTGCTCCCCCCGGGGCCCCGTCCACCTCCGCTACGGCGCCTTCAAAAAAATTTATACTCCCGGGTTTGGGGCGGACCCGGTGTGGGAGGAGGGCCGCGCTCCCGGCCCCGACAAAGCTGCGTTTCAGGGGTCTTCTTTTTTCATGCCTGTGCGGTGTAGCCGGAGGGGGCCCGTCCCCCTTGTGGGCGGGATGGGGGAAAAAAATTTTTTTTTTCCGTGGGGTTTCCCCCCTTCCGGGGGGGAGCCCCCAAAATTTTAAAATTTGTTCCTTTTTCCCGGGCCGCTGGGCACACTAAAACAGCGGCAGCAGCGGAGACAGAGGAGGGGGGGGCCCCCCTCCGGTACGGCTGGTGCAAGATGAAAAAGTAAAAGATTTCTGCAGTGAAAGCTGGGGGGGGGGACCCGGGGGCCCTCCTTTAGAGCCCCATTTTTTACCAGGGGTTTGTGTGTTTGGGGTTTTGGTGGGGGGGGGGTAGGGGGCCCCCCCACCAAAAATGCACCCCCAGGGGAGGGGGGGGGGTTAGAGGGCCCCCCCCACAAATGGGGGGGGGGGGTAGGGGGCCCCCCAAAACCCTAAGGGGGTCTTAAGAGGGTGCACCTCCCTGTTTGTGGGGGGGAAAGGAGGGGTCCTTCTAAATTTTGCCCCATGTCCCAGGGGGAGGGGGGGCACCCTCTAAAGCCCCCAAAACGGCCCGGGGGGTGGAGGGGGGGCCCTTCAAGCCCCCACGGCCAGGGGGGGGGAGGGGGCCCCTCTAAGCCCCCACGGCCCGGGGGAGGAGGGGGCCCCTTTCGCCCCACAGGGCCCCGGGGGGGGGGAGGGGGCACCCCCCTCCCCCCCCAAAGGGCCCCGGGGGAGGAGGGGGCCCCTCTAAAAGCCCCCCCAGGGGCCCGGGGGGGGGAAGGGGGGACCCTCTCAAGCCCCCCCCCGGGCCCCGGGGGGTGGGGGGGGGAACCCCCCTCAAAAACCCCCTGGCCCCGGGGGGGAGGGGGCACCCTCTAAACCCCCCCACACGGGCCGGGGGTGGGGGGGGGAAACCCTCTCAAGCCCCCAACAGGCCGGGGGAGGGGGGCGGCCCCCTGCCTATCACTAAAGGGGGCCCCTGGCTACCTGGCTATAAGAAAAGGGGGGCCCTGGCTACTGGTATTTTTTTTGGGGGGCCCCTGGTTTACCTGGCTAAAATTTAAAAGGGGGGCCCCTGGCAAAATGGTAAAATTTTAAAGGGGGCCCTGGTCCCGGGTTTTAAAATTTAAAAGGGGGGCCCCCTGGCTATATGGCTAAAATTTAAAGGGGGGCCCCCTGGCTACCTTTGGTATCACAAAAGGGGGCCCTGGTACCTGGTATAAAAAAAGGGGGCCCTGGCTCCCTGGTTTTTAACAAAAAGGGGGCCCCGGCTTTTGGGTAAAATTTAAAGGGGGGCCCCGGGCTATTTGGGGCTATCACTAAAGGGGCCTTGGTATCACTAAAGGGGGGCCCCGGGACTCCCCTGGCTTTCCCCAAAAGGGGGGCCCTGACTTCCTGGTTTTCCCACAAAAAGGGGGGGCCCCCTGGTATCCTAAAGGGGGGGCCCTGGCAAACCTGGCTAAAATTAAAAGGGGGGCCTTGGTCCAAAATTTTACGGGGCCCTGGTTTGGGTAAACAAAAAGGGGGGGGCCCTGGGCGCCTCCCAAACTAAGGGGGACTTGTAGTTTGGTCCCCATAAACCCTCCCTTGGGGCCCGGCCCGCCCTGGGGGCCTTTCTAATTACCGGGGGCCCTTTCCCTATTTGCTACCTAACTAGAGTTTTGGGTTACCTACCTGGAAATAAAATTTTGGGGGGGGGGGCAGAGCCCTTAGTTGTAGCTTTTTCCCCAGGGGGGTTGCCCTTTTTCCCCCCCCCCAAACCCCCTTTAGGATCCCAAGGCCTCTAAGTTAGGGCTTTTTACCCGTTCCCCCCCCTGGGAGTTTGTAGAGGGGTTTGGGAATGGGAAAAGGGGAGATGTTGGAAAAATTTTAGGTTTCTAAGTATTTGGTAATTTTGCGGGAGAGCTGGGGCCCCGGGCAATTCATCATGGGGGTTTGGGAACGGATGTAGAAAAAAAAGGAAAATAAGAAGGGGAATCCTCAGATAGAAAAAGTCTCGGTGAATCCTGATTTCGGGGTTTTTTTGTACTTTTTTACGGGTTCAGTGCTTTTAATTCACTGTAATGTGATGTGCCCAAGCTTGGGGTCAAGGGTCACTATTTGGGCTCCATATGCTGGTGTTATATCGGCGTTAGTATTGTGGGAAATGTACATGTGTACCAGATAGTAAAAGGGGAAAACATCTGACCCCCGTGATAAAGGGGTTAAACTTCTAATTTTTTTGGTGTTTTTTTAGGGGGGTGGTGAGGTGCGGGGACCAAGGGAAAAGGGGAGGGGGATATTGTATGGGGGGGGATGGGTTTTTTGTATGTGGGTGGAGGGGGATATTGTATGTGGGGGAGGGGGATATTGTATGGGGGGGGGGGGGGGATATTGTTTTGGGGGGGCGGGGGATATTGGGAAGTGTTTTGGGGGGGATATTGTATGTGGGGGGGATATTGTATGTGGGGGGGGGGGTTTTTGTATGTGGGTTTAGGGGGATATTGTATGTGGTTGGAGGGGGTAATTGTTTTGGGGTGGGGGGGATATTGTATGTGGGTGGAGGGGGGGGTATTTTTCTGGGGTGGAGGGGGATATTGTATGTGGGTGGAGGGGGGATTTTAAGGGGGTGGAGGGGGGGTATTGTAAGGGGTTTGGGGGGGATATTGTATGCGGGTTTGGGGGGGGATGTGTATGTGGGTGGAGGGGGATATTGTATGTGGGGGGAGGGGGATATTGTTGTGGGGGGAGGGGGATATTGTATGCGGGTGGAGGGGGTTTGTATGTGGGTGGAGGGGGATACTGTATGCGGGTGGAGGGGGGGTAAATTTTATGTGGGTGGAGGGGGATTTGTTAAAAAAATTTGGGGGGGGAGGGGATTTTTTTTTTAAAAGGGGGGGTGGAAAAGGGGGGTATTGTTTTTGTGGGGGAGGGGATATTGTATGTGGGGGGAGGGGGAAATTGTAGGGGGGGGGAGGGGGATATTGGGATGTGGGGGGAGGGGGGGAATTTTATGTGGGTGGAGGGGGATTATTATTTTTGGGGAGGGGGATATTGTATGTTGGGGGAGGGAGATATTGTATGTGGGGGTGGAGGGGGGGGGGGGTTTGTATGTGGGTGGAGGGGGTATTGGGATGTGGTTGGAGGGGGATTTTGGATGAGGGTTTAGGGGTATTGGGATGTGGGGGGCGGGGGATACTGTATGCGGGTTTGGGGGGGTTATTGTAGGTGGGTGGGGGGGGGGGATATTGTATGTGGGTGGAGGGGAAAATTGTATTTGGGGGGGGGGGAATTGTTTGGGGGGGAGGGGGTATTGTATGTGGGTGGGGGGGATATTGTTGTGGGGGGGGGGGATATTGTATGTGGGTGGGGGGGGATTTGTTGTGGGGGGAGGGGGGTATTTTTATGTGGGGGGAGGGGGATATTTTTTATGTGGGGTGGAGGGGGGATATTGTATGTGGTGGAGGGGTTTTTTGTATGTGGGGGGGGGGATATTGTATGTTTTGGGGGGGGGGGGGGTTTTTTGTGTGGGGGGGGTGGGGTTTTTGTTTTGGGGGGGGCGGGTTTATGTTTGTGGGGGGGCGGGGATATGTTATGTGGGTGGTGGGGGATATTGTATGTGGGTGGAGGGGGTTTTTGTATGTGGGTGGAGGGGGAAATTGTATGTGGGTGGAGGGGATATTGTATGTGGGGGGGGGGGCTTTTGTTTGTGGGTGGAGGGGGATTTTGTATGTGGGTGGAGGGGGGGTTGTATTTTGGGGAGGGGATTTTGATGGGGTGGAGGGGGAAAAAAAAAAAAAAAAAAAAAAAAAAAAAAAATTTTTAAGTGGGTGGAGGGGGGGGGTAGTGTATGTGGGTGGAGGGGGGAAAATTTTTGGGGTGGAGGGGAGATTTTGTATGGGGGTGGCGGGGGTTTTTGTTTGGGGGGGGGGGGGAATTGTATGCGGGTGGAGGGGGTATTGTATGGGGTGGAGGGGTTTTGTATGGGGTGGGGGGGGGATTTTGTATGTGGGTGGGGGGGGTATTTTTGTGGGCGGGGGGGGATTGGATGGAGCTACTTAGCCCTGATCTAGATATGCTAGTTTGACGATGTGGCGAAGTATGTGATCACTTGGTATAGTATAACCATCAAATTCTTTTTTGCTTGTATTAGGGGTAAAATGGGGGTTTTAGCCCTGGGGCCCAGCTTTTTTTTTTTTGCTGGGGACGGGGGCCGGGTTGCAGGGGGGGGGTTTTTACGGGGGGGGGGGGGGCCCCCGGTGCGTCAGCGGTATGGGGCCCAAAATTTTCTTTTGGGGCCTGGAGCAGCCCTGCTGACTCCTGCTCACCAAATCAGCCGTAAACCCTCTGCAGTCATTGGGTGTACCTGCTCTGTCCCCCCAAGTGCACAAAAATATAGGGGCAAGGTTTAGCTTCTTCTCTTGTGCTTGCTTCCCCATTCCCATATTCTTTTGGGCCCTATGGATGTTTTTTTATTGAAAGTGGCAAAAAAGTGGGGGGACCGCCCCCCCCAAAAAAAAATGGAGGGGGGGAAAAAAATCCCCTCCCAAACCCCCAAAAATTTAAACCCAAAACCCCACTACTTTGAGGGGTTTTACTGCCTGTTGATTAGGGGGCTTATCTACCTACTTAATGGGGGGGCTTCTTTTTAATGGGAATATCTACTTGTACCCCAAAAAGGGGTCTACCACCCCTGAGGTTTTGCCAAAGGGAACTTGCTTTTAAACCCCTAATAGGGGTGGTATCTTCTGTTTTTCCCAACTGGTGGGGATGTTCACTTTGTGGGGGGTTTCCCTACCTCTTCTTTGGGAATACATAAGATTACAACTAGAGGCACTTTTAAGATTTCCCTATTGGGGAATTAAGGGGGGTTAGTCTAACCATTTGGTGTTTTAAGGATGAGGAATTTATATAAAGGTGTTTGTGCGACAAAATTGGGAAAAACAAGTTGTATCTGGAAGTTGTCCTATTTGCGGTCTTTGCTGGATGGGGGAGAAGATGAACAATAGTGGAGTTCCAGGAGGGGTTTGGGTCTTGAATAGCCTGCCGCTTATGGCGTAAAAAACCCCCTTTTTTTTAACTGTCCACCCCCCTTTTTCCCCCACCTTCTGTTTCTCTATTCCCCTCGCATGTAATTCGTAACACCAGAGTTGGATTTAAATGGCCCACAGCAGACCTTTTATAAACAAACAATAAAAAACATATAAATAACCTTCATTGGATACATATGCAGTATAAGAACACCTTCATCAATTTGGGGCTGGAGGTCTTGCTGGCGACCAATCCATTCCTGTCTCTCAATAATTAACCTCAGCCATCACCCCTGCTCGTCAGTAGGGCACTCATTTTCGCCCCTCCCAGGTGGCCGGCAGATCCCAACACCTGGCTCTCCAGGGTTCCTGCCCTGAAGAGCCCACCTTAGCCTCAGAACCCATTCCACTCATGTTCCCCTCATAAGTGATTATGTCTTGAGGTGCCCATAACCAAGCTTGACTCCCCCACCATATCTCAACTGTCTCAAGGACCCGCAAAGTTCCGCTACGACCCCGACTGTTGCTGTCGGACAAGCTAACCATCCTACTCCCCGAATATGGCTGTAATCCATCCCTTACCTAGCTTCCCCCTAAACGAACCTGTCCCTAAGTGTCGTTCATGCAGGGCGGGACGCCTGTCTGTTGCCCTGGCGCTCGCGTCGCCTGCTCCCCTGATTACCGGGGGGAAGGCGTTTTATAGTACCCTACCCCCAGCCGTACTTGTAGTCACGCATCCCGCGCCCGTTGCAGGTCGACATTGCGGGTATGCGGGAAGCGCTGCCTCCCCCTCCGGGGGGCTCCCCTGCGTCTCCGTTCGCCCGGTCCTTTATCATTTTGTTGTGAAATCCCAACCTATAAGCTCCAGCCTGTTGTATGGAATGAGGTTGAATAGGCATCTTTTCGTCTTTTGGTCCGTAACATATAAAAGCTGAAAGCCAGGGATGTGTACCCTATATATTGCATTAGAGGACACATGAGATGAGGTCCTTGCGGCAGGAGGTGTCCCAGGAATCTCATGTTAATATTAGAAAATATTTTCTTCTTTTTGAGCTGTAGCTGCCGACAAGTGATATTTCTGCCTTTCCTTTGAGTTTTGCTGCGCTTGTATGCCTAACCACACGAGATGATCCGGTTTCCTATGTTCAATATTTCATCAATTTGCTTGAGGTTCATGCTTTTTCCACTGCCTGCAGTACTTTTTCCCCTCCTCCTCCCAACTTTTTTCCTTCGATTGGCGGGTTGCGTTTTGGTCAGATGTTAGATAACTTGGGGATTTAAGAACTTGACAGCTACAAATACATATTTACACTATTACAGTTACCCCCCCCAACCCTAGTACATGGTTTAATTGTGTAACATGCATTAAAAATGTACTCCTTTCTACATGCTGTGATGTGTGAAGTTTGGAAACCGCTGACTCTAATGATCTGTGAAAAGAAGCATGGCAAAAACTGGTTCTATGATTGTGTATGTGATCAGAAATTAGTGTAGAATAAGTTTTTGCAGTTGAATGTTATCGTCCCGTTCGGCAAAAACAAGGGCAAAATAACCATACGCTCCTCAACATTGAAATTGTAACGCCAAGAAGGACAAGCCGTAAGGTTATGGGATTGGAGGAAGTAATAGGGGCGACATGTATGAATTCGAACGTGTATTTCTTTTATACGCCGACAACCCAGTTCTAAATAGATACAGAAGGAGTTGTAGATAGAATACGGCAGTACGAAGTTTTTTGGCGCAATTTACTAGTGTTTTAATGCGCCAAACTTCTCTCAATGTTCGGCGCATTACACTCTATGCCATACATAGCTTAGGCGCATTAAGGATCTATGCAATGCCGCCAAACTTTGTATGGCCATAGGACATTTGCCAGTGTAATGAGTCCGAACTTGAGAGACTTATGAAGGGAAGGCGCCTTCAAAGTGAATTATTGCATTCTTTATTTTCAGTAGATAATGAGCTGAATGTATGAAAAAGTAGCTTTTTTGGCGCATTAAATTTGGTGGGTGTCTATAGTTAATTGCGCTTTGCCTGTGTGTGTTTGGCCATAATATACTTTGGCGCAATAGCCAATGAGTCAAAAATTGTCTAAAGGCTGGGAAATACAAGTCATTGAATAGCTTGTCAGTGAATAGAAACTTATGGTACTTATATGCTTGGGTGTGTTGTGCTCTGGGGGCTCTTGCTGTATGTAGAATAAAGGGAGGGGAGAGCAGCCAAAATTAAATTTCTAATGTAATGTAGTAAAAAAAAATCTGTACATAATCAGAGGGTTATTTTTAATGTTAAAATTAGTTTTAGATTCTATTATTTTTTATACATTTATTCATTTTATAGGAGATGTTTTTATATTTTTGGGATATTATCTATTTTTATATTTTTATGAGAACTTTTTTTATTAAATATAAATAATTTTATTTTATACAGTTTGATAATTATCATAAATTACTTTTTATTATTGTACTGTGTGGAAGTTGTGAAAATAAGGGTCATTTTGAATGTGTATTATTTTTGCTGCTCTCCCTCTTTATTCTACATACATGCAAGAGGCACAGACAGCACAGGTCCACCAAGCTAGAATCACTACAATTGTTCTAGTCCATGTCATGTCTATTCTATTGACTTTTCGTTTTATTTCCCAGCCTTCCTTCATAACACTGTTTTGCCGCATTAAATTAAATGTAGAGCTCTAATTAATGCGCCCCCCGATACTCTTGTCAATGCGGCATTCATAGAGTGTAATGCGGCTGAATACTTTGATTAGAGTTTGGCGCATTAAGCCTCTACGTTATATGCGCACAAAAGTCTTCATTCTGTTGTAATTCTAAACTCTCGCCTCTCTATCTATTTAGAACTGGGTTGTTGGCTCCAAGTTATATAAAAAAAAATACGCATTCGAATTCATACATGGCGCCCTAGGTGTCACAAAAGTCTGCAATTGATCACTTTTTGATAGACCTCTGGTGCCAATTGTATGTCGGCATATTGGGGGGAGCTCATGAATTGCTTGATTGGAAGCAAATTTTAAGCTGTGTCGTGTTCTTACCTCCAGCTCACTGGTTTTCTGTTGGATTTTCCGGTATCCCATGCTGCATTGACAGCAATCTCCAAAAATTGTGCTGTAGTCTATACAGCAGAAAAACAGAAACATGGCCATACTCACTGCTAGAAAACTAAGCTGGGAGTTGAGTCTAAACAACACAGAACAGAGGGTAAACTCAGGCCCCATGCTATTAAAGAAAAATATCCCCAATTGGTGGTCAAGAAAAGCTGCACCTTAAATTGAATATTATTCACATAGCTCATGCAAATAAGCCACTTAGTACCGATAGGTTAGGGAGATATACAGATGTAACTTAAGAACTGGCAAAAAAGACGTAATTTAAGACAGTCCGCTTCGCACACACTCTTTCCTGTGCCATGAGTAGGGGGCGGCTTCTGGTATTTTCTACTTGCAATCCAGTCCACAGTACTGCTTGCGGCAAGAAAAACTTTTTTGCCTACTGGAAAAAAACATCAAATATGATAGGTAATGGTTTATACATAACGAGCGCCACTATATTGTCTAAGCCTGCAAGCCTCCTTCACGCACTCCTCATTATTGCAGGTCCCCTTACACTCTCCGCTTAAAACGCTACAAAATATCTTCAGAATAAAAGGGGGGGAAAAAAGAAAAGAAATACTAAGAAGAAAAAAAAACAGAAACATGTGCACCTACTCTCGCTGTAGCTAGTGAGTATAGTAGTCCGATTATTGTAGTCTATGCAGCACAGAGTGAGTGTATTTCTCTGTCACGTTGAGGACTTCTACTAAATTCAGTGTATGGGGCTGACAGCAAATCTGAAAACTGCGGCTTTTGTGCAAATGTGTGCCAAAAACCTCAGTCCTACCACAGACCAGCAGTGTTGGAATGCCGTCCGACGATAAGGGTAGTATAAGAGTAGTATACCCCTAATGATTATGGGGGTAAGGCCCATGGGGATGGATCTAGTCTGTGGCTCCTATTGTTGAGAAGTTATTCGGATTATCATATGTTAATTTATGCCTCCTATGGACTATATTCTGATTTGTCTGATTTGCATACTTTAGATTGTTTAAGATCTCTGTACATATTCCAAGGCTTGTGTTTAATTTCTGGCTAATATTATGTGTATAAAAAAACCTTAAAATTTTCTTGAGTAAAAAAAAAAAAAAAAAAGGCCTGATTTTGGATGGCATTTTGACATTTGCTGTGTAGACCTAGCATTAGGGTGCATTCACACGGCAGTGGACAAATACCGGTCAGTTTACCCGGCCGGTATTTGTCTAGTTTTGTGGCCATCCCCACGGCCGCGGGGGGGGGGGGGGGGGGGGGGGGGCGCGCTTTTCTCCATGATGACCGGACGGAAGAATGAACATGCTCAATGTATTTTGGGCGGCCCGCGGGCGGAAAAACCGTGCAGTGGGGACTGCTGCACGGGTTTTCCATAGAGCACAATTGTGCTCATTTTCGGCCGGTTTTTCCTGCCGTCTGAAAAACCGGCCGAAAACCCTTGCCGTGGGGACATGCCCTTAGGGTACATCTACAGGACAAGTCAAATGTAGTTGTTGGATTATGTATTTGAGAACCTTGTGGGATGACACGATTTTCAACGTTTCTGTATAGTTTTTGATGGAAGTCTGGCTTCAAACAAGTTGTTTGGGCCTGTTTAACACCAGGTTTTTAGCCATCCCTATTGATATCAATAATGAATTTCTATATGTTTTCCGACTAAAGAAGGAACATGTTCTAAATTGTTTGTCCCGCCCAAAACTGATGCCCAAAATATGCGTTGTATGAACTACAACAACCAATTTCTCTCGAGGTCAATGGGAATAGTTTACTTTTGTTTGAGATGAATATTTCAAGTCAGAATTCGCATGGATCATTTGACATGCTTGTCGTGTGGCTATAGCCTTATAGCACCATAGAACCTTAACCCTTTCCCGTTTTTCTTTTTGTTTTGTTTTTTGTGCTCATTTGTTTTTCCCTTTACGGAACAATAACTTTTTTTTTTTTTTTCATCTACATAGACATGTGAGGGCTTTAATTTTGCAGGACAAAATGTACTTTCAAATGGTGCCATTCACTGTACCATAAAATAAACTTTGAACCCACCCAAAAATTTTAAGTGTGGCAAAATGTGAAAACTTAACATACTTGTCATGTTTGCGGGGGTTTTGTTTATACAGTGTTCAATCTTCACTATAAATGATGTGTGATCTCTTTTCTACAGGTTTATATGAATTGGTAAATACCAAAATTGTGGGATTTTCATTTGTATTTTGGTGTT
This sequence comes from Phyllomedusa bahiana, assembly GCA_025379985.1. NCBI lineage: Eukaryota > Metazoa > Chordata > Amphibia > Anura > Hylidae > Phyllomedusa > Phyllomedusa bahiana. Next base: position 21,174 of record JAODAL010055515.1, read on the forward strand.
GTTGAAAAAATGTGGTTTCTATTTTTCCAATGTTTGCCGCAGCGACCTTTTTCTATGACTAATAACTTTTTAGTACTTCTAGCTATAGACTTTAGTGAGGGAGCATTTTTTGTGTGCAGAAGTGTGCTTTTAATTTTTACCAGTTTGGAATACATGTACCTTTGTTTGATCACGTGTATGTAAAATGTTTAGGGGACGTGGAATGCTCTAAAAATCTCAATGTGGTGTTTGGAATTTTGTTTCCTTTTACAGTGTTCAGCATATGGGATAAATGATGTTACATTTTAACCCCTTAAAGGGGTTTTGCCACCATGTAATGTTGACGTGGGAACCTCCAAAATGGGTATTTAATCTTTTTTCTAAATATATGTGATTACAAAAAGTGAAGAGTCTGAGAGCTACAGCATTTCTATATCCCCCTTAGTTAACTGAAAGTTTCCACTAGACACGGCCCAGGAGCTGACAGGCCGCGCTTGCGTGAAACACTTCTTATCTGATAAACAGGAAATGAATGAGTTTTTTAAGGCACCGGGTAGAAAGTGCGTCTATGAGGCTGTGTCTTGCTGTATTGAAAATTTCCACTGTTGTACTGTTTTATTATTTCACTTAAGTTTTGAGACGCTCCCTTATTCCTCACTCCTTACTCATCCCCTCCCTCTCAGCCGTGCAGCCTTCATGACTCAGCGTAATTTGTTGACATTCTTCCTGTGCTGATAAGGAAGGTAAGAAACTTGGCAAATCCCCTTTAAGGACCCGGCGGTTTTTTTGGGTTGACACGTTCGTTTTCCCCTCCTCGCCTTCCCACAGCCATAACTTTTTTATTTTTTCACCTACTAGACTTTCGAGGGCTTTTATTTTTGGGACAAGATGTACTTTCTAATGTGTTATTTCACTGTACTAAAGAATATACTGGGAAACGGCAAACAAAATTCAAAGTGGGACAACGTGAAAAAAAAACATATTTTTGCCATGTTTGCGGGTGTTTTGCTTTTATGGCGTTCAATCTTCGGTCAATACAATGTGTTATCTGTATTCTACAGGTTTATACGCATCCGGGAATACCAAACATGTAGGGTTTCCTTTTGCTTTGGTACCGTAAAAAGATTCTAAACTTTTTCTATTTTTTAAATTTGCGGCGCAAGTTTGCACGACCAATAACTTTTTTTCACTAACACCTACGGATGTCAGGGAGGGGGCATTTTTTGCGGGCTGAAGTGTACTTTTTATTGCCAGCAGTTTGGAATGCATGAAAATTTTTTTTGATAAATTTTATTTTTTTTTTAAAATTGAAAAAATGAAAAAAAATTTTTGCTTTTTGAATTTGTTTTTTTCTACAGTGTTGAGGTAGGGATAATTTGTTTATATTTTTATAGATTGGACTTTTCGGACGCGCGTACCAATATGGTAATTATTTTTTTTTAAATTTGTTTGATTTGAAAAAAGGGGAAAGGGGGGGATTTGAATTGTAACCCCTTTTTTGTTTGTTTTTTTTTTTTTTAAACTTTTTTTTGGCTTGTTTTTCACTTTAACATTGGTCCCCCTAGGGTGCTTGCCCTAGACAATGCTTAGCGTACCAAAATGGGGGTTTCCCCCCACTTCCTGTCTGCGGAGGGAAAGGGGGGAAAACCCAGGACATGGCATGGTGGGGTCTTCACAAGTTCTGTGCGTGGGGGTTGTGGATCGGTGAGGTATGTAGCGGCGATGCGATCAATCTAAAGTCGGTGCGTGGGCACGATTTCTTATTCAGACTCCGCAGCCTCTTTGGCGCGGCTCTGATGGTTAAACGGGGGCGGTTTCTGCCCCTTTTCGTGTAATGGCGGGGGGTTTTGGCCGATTAGCCGCTAACACCCCCGGCGGTGTTTAGGGGGGGCGCGGAAGCGATCCTTGCCAAGGCCCTTAGGGGCCTGGACGTACTCTTTCCAAGGTCCCTTTAAAGGGGTTTTTGATTAGATTTTAACAGATTAGGCTACAATTTGTATAATTTTTTATTTTTTTATTTGTAAAAAGGCTAAAAAAGGGGGAATTTTGAAATTTTTAAAATGTTTTTTTTAAAATTTAAAAATGGGTTTTAGTTATTTTTTACTCCAACATTACTTTCCCCCTAGGTTCTGTGACCCTAGGGGGGTTTTTGTTAATAAAAATGCAATGAACAGGGGTCAACGTGGTGGTTTATATTTCCCGTCTGGAAGTAGTGCTTGGGCACTCGGTCAATACTGAATAAATCAAGATGTTTAGATGACTTTGGTTCCATTTTGTATCATTTGTGTATTATTAGCTTATCAGTAATGTTTATAGAACCTATGATTTTCAAATAGTGTTTGTTTCACAGATATTTTTGTTAACCTATCAATGTCCATCTGTTTGGTAAACTAGAAAATAGGACTCATGGGAGAAGGCAAACCTTTGCCAATTAGTGGAGTCCTATTTTGATACTGGTGTAAAAATGTAAGCTTTTCCTGCCCATGAAACATAGTTAGCAAAGGTGCAGTGACTCCGTTGCTTGGGGCCCATACCAGTGGGGTTTGCAAGGGGCAGTGACTCGTCGCTCCGGGCCCATAAAAGTGGGGTTGCAGAGGGGCAGTACATCGTCGCTCCGGGGCCCCAACCACTTAGGGGTTTTGCGAGGTGAGTGACTCTCTGCCCGGGCCCCCTAACGTAGGGGTTTGCAAGGTGCAGGGACACCTTGCTCGGGGCCCCATACACAGTAGGGTTGGGAGAGGTGCAGTGACAT
>JAODAL010055516.1:0-23904 GCA_025379985.1 Phyllomedusa bahiana
TGCAGTCCAATTTATTTGGACCGAATCGAATTTTTGAGAAATTCGCCCATCTCTAGATATAACACAATATTTACAAAAATGTGAGAAGTTAACTCACTTTTGTCAGATACTGTGTATACTCACCTACCACTGGTCCCTTGGCTCTCCCCAGTCCTCTGTTTTCACTCTTCTACTTCCAAACAGGCATGTCACTTATTGGCCACTGACCAACTGCAGCCGTCATGTGCAACTGGGGACCAGTGGTAGGTCAGGACAAATACACCGATTCGTTGGTGTCATGTAGAGTACATGCCGCAATGTGGACATAGCTTTATGCACAATGTTATTTACACATTTAGGGCGACACGTTCGCTCTGTTTTTAAACAAGTGTACTCCACTGTCCGGCCCGCCGCACCTAGTAAAGCGCCTGCTCTGGGGGGGGGGGCATGCGGGAGACATGCTGCACTACAACCGTATGCAGCTACACATTTATAGCTTCAGTACGGCAAATCCAGGTGCATTACTGCTGGAACAGTTAAACCACTTTAAAAGTGGTTTACGTGAGCCTAAATTGTCATTTTGTAGCTAGAAAGTGCTAAATCTGTGACCCGCAGTAGAACAGGTTCATGGATTCAGTCGCATTCCATGCTACAAATGCGCAACAAAAAAATGGCGCCAAAAATCATACGTTGCCTTTACTGTTTTTAATTATTTTTTTTTTATATTTTTGATTCATTTAAGTGTGAATAAATTGTAGGCACATGCAGTAGACATTATAAAACATAACAAGATTAAAGGGGTTTTGTCATCCCATAACTTCATATCTGAGGCAAACTAATAGCTCTCTACGAGCCACCTACCAGGAAGATGGCCACTCTTTCCATTCATGTCAATGGGAGTTCGAAGTCTACCAGAGCACCCTTGCTTGGCTATACTCAGAACTCCCATAGAAAAGAACGAGGAGAACTGCACAAGTGTGGCCATCTCCCCTATTTCCGATTGCGGCTATGAGTTTGCTTGAGATGTGATTTTACAAGATGGGAAATCCTCTTTGACATGCATATTTTGCTGTGGCTTGATCTCTGATCATCTTTGCAGATGATACTAAGCTCTGTAAAGTAATAAAAACAATAGAGGATAATGTTAAAAAGGGATCTGGATAAGTTGGAGGCCTGAGCAGAGAAATGGCAGATGAGGTTTAACACAGATAAATGCAAGGTTATGCACATGGAGAGGAAAAATCCATTACATGATTACATGTCAAATGGAAAAACGCTGGGTAAAAGTGACATGGAGAAGGACTTGGGAATCTTGGTGGACAGTAAACTTAATTGTAGCAGCCAGTGTCAGGCAGCAGCTGCCAAGGCAAACAGGATTATGGGGTATATTAAAAGGGGCATAGATGCACATGAGGAGAACATTATTCTCCCACTATACAAGTCACTGGTCAGACCACACATGGAATATTGTGTACAGTTTTGGGCACCAGTGCACAGGAAAGACATTGTAGAGCTTGAACAGGTACAAAGGTGGGCAACAAAAATAATAAAAGGACTGGGTGGACTGCAATACCCAGAAAGATTAGCAAGATTAGGGTTATTTAGTTTAGAGAAAAGATGGCTTCGGGGGGACATAATAAATATATATAAATATATCAAGGGTCAATATAGAGATCTCTCCCAAGATCTGTTTAGACCCAGGACTGTATCTAGAACAAGGGGGCGTCCTCTACGTCTTGAGGAAGGAAGGTTTCTACATAAACATAGAAATTTTTGGTGTAAAGCTCGACACACGCCTCCCCTTCAAATCTCCTGCTTTTTTACTTTCAAAAGTTGGCATGTATGGTGTAACTATGAGCTTTGATTGGTTGCTATGAGCTGTGACTGGTTGCTATGAGCTACGATTGGTTGCTATGGTCTCTGGTTGCTATGAGCTCTGATTGGTTGCTATGAGCTACGATTGGTTGCTATGAGCTCTGATTGGTTGCTATGGGCCTCAGAGACAGTCTTACTTCTAGACAGCTCTAATAAATGCACCAATCCCCAGTGTGTAATCCCATCATCCCCATTCCCTTGTTACAATAGAAACGACTAGAGCCACAAGCACGGCATAGGCTGTATGGGATTCTGTCTGACACTGTTTGCTTGGTATGTGTGGACTATCCACAGGGAATAAACAGCTACGGGTCTCCGAGCAGCACTAGAGAGAGGACAAGAATGCCCTGGCTCATTCTCCTCAGTCTATCTCCATGGCAATGCTAAGGGGTTGTAGACAAACCTTTCAGGGCTGAGGTCGGGGTCTCTTTGGCTTTAGTATCTATCACTAAATTTTATTTCATTAAGAACCCCTTTGAGTGCGATAATAAAATACATAAATCTGCAATACTGTAAAAAAACAGGCACAAGAGAACTACTTCTCAGTTTGAGGACAAAAGCAGATGTTGCAGCAGACGTCCAGTACAGGAGTCTCTGTGATTACAACAATGTATTTGGTAATCCAGTTAACGAAAGAAGTCGAGAAGTGAACTCACGGCGATACCTTTTAGGGCATAATAACTGAAGTTTATTTGATGGTGAAGAGTGAAGAAATCAGGCGAACACGGTACAACATTATACTACTAGCACTTTGGTAATCCAGATAATAAACCGAATAATCCAGCACAGAACGGAGGTACAATGTGGACTTCACAGAGCAGAGAAGACCAATGGGAAACATCACTTTTAACAGTGCAAGGTCTTTCTATTTGTTATGGTGGAGGCTCTGGCTGGTGGGAGCCATCATTGGACAAATAAACATCCAGGGCCTCATGTATGAAAACTGTCGGGGTCTAAGACTGTCTTTGTTGCATGTAGCAACCAGAGTACACTTAGATTATCCATGTTCATACGGCTTAAAATGGGACGTATTTCACCTCGTATTTTGCGCCATACTGCGCTAAATTCGGGATGAAATACATCCCAGTCATTATGGTAATCCACAGTTCTCATAGAGAACTATGAATTACGTCTCCTCTCCCCGCTCACACAATACGACGAGCGGGGAGAGAAGTGACAAGTCAATTACTAGCGGCGAAAACGCACCGCTGGTAATGAATGTCTACTCGCCGGCACCCCGCGGGAGCTCGCACGAGCTCCCGAACTCCGCCGTAATTACGCCCCGCAATTACACCGTGTGAACATAGCCTTACACTTAGCAATGTATTAGCATACTGGTGTATGCTAATACATTACACTATGGGAGACATGCATGGAACTAGGTGCATCAAAGTTTATTTTCTCATCTATTTTTCAGTGTCAAATGTGCCTGAATGTATGAAAGTGCTTTTAGTGCGTTCATAAATGGCGTCTAAAGTTCATTGCACTCGCCCTTTGTGTTTGACATTATGGAACTTAGGCGCATAAGTAATGTATGAAGGCTATAGGCTGGAAATAAAAGAAAAGTCATTAGAATAGCATGTCAGTGAATAGAAACTATGGTACTGATCTTGGTTGGTGGACCGCAGGTCCCAGCAATACCTGTGCTGTGCTGGCTCTTGCTGTATGCAGAATAAAGGGGGAGAGCAGCAAAAAATTATATTTAAAATTTTAATATTGTAAAAATTAAAATTGAACAACAACATCAGGGGGTTTATTTAGTGTAAAATTAGTTTTAGATTCTTTTAATCTTAATACATTTTATAGGAGTTATTTTTTATTTTTGGGATATTACATATTTTTATATTAATTTTATATGATAACATTTTTTTTTTATTTAAATAATAAAATTTTATATAGTTTCATAATTATCATAAATAACTTTTTATTATTATACTGGTTTAAGTTGAGAAATATTGAACATTTTTTTCCCTAACAGCAAATCTATCTCCACTCCTCAGGCTCAGACACCACATTGAAATAGGTTTGTCTGTTTGAGAAGTAATGCGCCGAGTTTTGCGGAACCATATTCATATATATGTCTAATATTACGAGTGTGTGGTGACACGCCCTCAGAACGCCTCTTCATGTTAGACGCATTAAAATGTGTCGAGTCTTACAAACACATTCGTTAGGTGCATTAGACATCGTAGACTGCTCACTTGGTGCATTTGACGCCTGAAAAGGATAAAAAACCCAATCATACAAGTCTCCCTATGTGTCAGTATAACACAGGCAGCAGTCAGGGCAGCACACAGTGTGCCCTGACCTCAGGTTTTATATACAGACAGCCCTGGGGTCCTCAGAGCTGACTGTACAGATGCTCCCCAGACTCCATTGGGTCATTGGGATTTCTGATAACCTGATGGAGCAGAGGAATCCTCATTGATTAAACGCCAGGGATCGAAGGTTTTCTCTGGGCCCTGCTGTTCACAGAGACTGCTCTAGGAATGGCGCTGTTAAATACCGCTCTGTTCCTAGGGCAGTTGCTGCACTGGTAGCTGTAAAACCCCTCTGTGTGCAGCAAGGTCTTTTGGCATCGCTGCAGACAGACCTGCACCACCTGATGACAACCTACTGGTGATTAATAGAATTTTTTTAAAAAGCCTAAATTCCCTTTCCCCCATTCCAGTGCTGGCTCTCCCTGGTCTTCTGTTTACTGTTTGCCTTCTTCTAAACATAACATCACAGTTGCAGTCACTAATTGGCTGCAGTGATCAGGTGTCAATCCCTTATGGCACCGTCCAGTGATGTAAATGAGAGGCACATGACCGCTGCAACCAAACAGCTGCTGCAATGATGTTGTCTTGTTCTGATAAAGACAGATGGCAAAAAGAAGACCGGGCAGAGCCAGTGCTCTACTGACCACCAGTAGCTTATTTGTTTATTCTTACATGAACTGGACAACCCCTATAAGAATGCAAGAAATAGAAGGTAGGCAAAAATAAATATAAATAGAACAAGGGCTAAAGGAATTCTAGTCTGATGCTGAAGGTTGGAGTTACTTTCTTACAAGGATACGATGGTTATTAGATAATGACTGATCCATTTTCATTACGTTTTTGATCTCCATTTACATCTCTACATTTTTAAAGACCAAAAAACATTCATAAACTTTGCCTCTTCTCCATTGTTTTAATGTATACATTAGTTGTATGCTCACACATTTGCATCCCTTTCTTTATATTTGCATATGTTTCCCATTAACTTTTATAATAAAAAAAGTATACATTGTGTACAAAAGCTTCTTCATGCTTCATAAAAAATGTATACAAACGTAAGCAAGACAAATGTAGTCAAAATTATGCACTTTCATTACAGTCTATGGATCCATCGTGCTATACATTTGAATACCGTTTTGGACATTTTGAATGTATAAACTTGCCGGAGTCCAAAGAGAAGATGTGAATGGAGCCTTATGTGTTTATTCAAGTTCAGTTCATCTAATATTAAAATTTTGCTAGAACATAAGAGAAATACACAGTAAATAAGAGACATGTGTTACACTTTTGGCTGCATCACATCTTCTGTGCCTCTGGCAGGAAGTGGGCTGTGATGTTTTCATTAAGATTGGAAAAGAATCCATACTAAATAAGTGTATAATGTCCAGCTTGTAATCATGGTACATAGCTGCATAATAAGCATATAATTGCCATGCAGAATGCAGGCTATTACTGCTGCTACACGGTGGAGGAAGGTTCTTGCGCATTTTGTATGGAGACTTTCACAATGTTGCAGTAAACATCTCCTCTTCAGTAATGAGTTTCTCCCCTTCCATTGTGTCTTTAGAAACCGGATCTGGACATTGCCGAGGAGAATTGTTTTTGCTCAGTGTGTGTGAAAACTCCGTCCCACAGACATTTCTGGAATTCTGTGACGCTGATGGAGCAATTATATCATCTTCTTATTAGATAGAGGTTTTTGTAAGTAAGATATTTAATCATGCTCAGCAGATTAGTTGGGGCCCTGATGATATCTGTATAAAAGAAACATGTCGCTTGGGGCTGTAGCGGTCTTTTTTTTTTTTTACCAGGAAATAACCAGCACTGTTAGGGTATGTTCACACGGCTTATTTTGGGGCGCACTTTGCGGCGTAGTTCGCAGCGTACCGCGCTCTAATACGAGCGAGATGTGCCCAATCATTACGTTAATCCACAGTTCTCATAGAGAACCATGGATTACGCCTCCTCTCCCCGGGCGTACAATACGATCATATTGTACACCCTGGGAGATAAGTAATGCATGTTAATGGTGCAGATCAGCGCGACTCCACAAACACCCGGTGTAATTGCGGGCTGTACAGTACGCCCCACAATTAACCCGTGTGAACATATCCCTAGGGGATGTTCACACAGTGTTTCTTAGATGCATTTTTTGGATCCCTGTTTCGGACCCTAAATGGACTCAAACACGCATCTAACAATGTGCAGTGGTATTTACATTAGTTTTATTGAAAAACACACATCAGCGTTCAGACAAGTGATCACCGATGCGCGTGTACATGCGTTTTTCTGATGCGTTTTGGATCCGCTCACAGAATTTTCATGTCAATTCTTGATCCGTTTGACACAACAGACACCCTATTGAAAACTATATTGTGCGTTTCTGCTGTAGCCAAAACGCATCCAAACACGCACTTGTGTGTTGGATGCGTTTTACACGCCGATTTTGGATGTGTTTTTCAGATCGAAAACGTATCCAAAAACGGTTCGTGAACATTCCCTTACATTTAATCGGGCCCTATCATTAAATGACACCATATGTGGACCCCATAATTTGTTTTGGGAAGTATGCAACAGAAAAGGAATGTGAAAGTAAATTACACAGATCTATTGCATGATATTTGTACACTAAGAGGCTGTTAACAACCTACAAGGAGGCGTCCTCTATGTCATGCCGGTTTGTCTCTGGGATGATGCAGTTATGTCACCTACAGCAACAGTCAGAAATGTTTGCTTGCTGTGAGCAGCTGCATAACTGATGTATAAAAGTAAAATCAAATTACCCTTTATAATAATGAAAAGCTTCCATCACTATAATCTTCAATCTTTATCTATGAACTTATATCCAAGCAGGCTTTTTCAAATTCTTTATTTTTTGGTTGTTATCTATAAGTTATCAATGGAGCCCATCTCTTCATCTTGCGTGTCACCTTTACACTCCCGCTAATCACAAATACATACCAAAATAAAAAAAAACTATACAACTCAAGAAACGCCCTGCACCAGGCTGCCATGAAAGATCCATCCACAAGAGATGCACCCCCAGCAACGCACCCATACCAGGGGAGTAACTAACCGAAGGCCATGGCCCATAAGCACAACAATTGGATGGTGCCGCCTTAACACACCAACCCCCCCCCCCCCCCTCGTCTACCACCACTGACCCCGAGACAATAACCAGGACACTAGGCAGTGTTTATATAATGTAGATAATACAGGGGCAAAGACCTAAACCATAGACTATATACACCATCATACTGCTACCCAACCAAATCCCACAATACCAAAACCAACATTGTCCCTCAAACGCTATTACAATATTGAACCCTGATTTATAACCACGCCGTAAACAAGACCACAAAGTAGACTGAATAATACCCCTACACAATCTACTGATTATCAGAATCACAAGCACCAATAGTTACACCGCCAATAAAGTGAACCATATAATTGAATATACTAGTGTACACAGCCTCTAGCAAGCACTGTTATACTAACCACCATATTACAGTAACCTAGCAATAGAGTAGACTTCCAAAACCCCTCCAGAGTAACAAACAGAGCACAGCAGAATACATATAATCACGGATCCATACCGTGACCATGATAGTCGTATTTAAGAGCCCACACACCAAAGTGTACCAGGCTCTGCCCAGACTTTATATTACCTCCATACAGTGACCATATAGTGTAGACACCAGTGTAACACAACACTCAGACTTAAAGATGTGATTAAAGTGCAGTTACATCTTGTGAACACACAGGTGACTGTTTCTTCTCATGACAAGTACGTTGACTATCCCTTTTGATTTCAGCATTCCGCTCCAACCCGCCAATGATGAGAGCTCCCGGCCACTTGTCCCTAGGAAGATTAAGACACAAATAGCTTAAATCCTCGACATTTCCAGCACCCCCTTCCCTTGCCCTCCCTGGCCTATAAGTGTCCATTTAGGACACAGGGTTTAATTGATAGTCTGAAATAAGGGCCCCCAATCGGCAAGGTTTAATAAGCAAAAGAGTCCCCAATAGGCAGGCAGGGTTTAGGTAGTTATAGGGAGCCACACAGTGTCTACAGGGTTATTGGGCTATAGGGGCCACATAGGTAGGTAAGGCAGCGTTTTAGGTTATCAACATGGGCCCCATAACAGTAACATACAGAGGCAGCTTCAGGAGGGGCTAATGGGCCTACCTAGGCAGACAAGGCCTTCAAAACATGAGTTATTAGTTCTATTCAGCCAGCAACTTAGAGAAGCTATAAAGGCATGCTTTTAAAATGGGAGCTATATAGGCAGCTTTAAGGGGGGAACTAAGTCGCAGTCTTGTTGGGGGGGACAAATAAGGTCTCTGCTTGTGTGCGGGGACTATGTATTGGCAGCTGGGGGACTAATGTAGACCAGACTGGGGGTAATAAAGACAAGGCTGGGGGCTATATAGGCAGGCTGGGGTGCTATGTTGGCAGCTTGTTGTAAAAAGACAGGCTGGGGCTTATTGTTATGGCAGGCAGGGGGCTACGTAGGCAGGCCTGGGGGCTGAGAATAATGCAGGCTGGGGGCGAAAGCAAGGTAGACTGGGGGTTATGCGGCAGCAGTGGGTATATAAGTCCGGCTGGGGTGGCTATGGAGCAGGCCGTGGTTTGTAAGAATGCACGGCTGGTGGTGTGGAAATAAGGCAGGCGCTAGGGATGCAATTTATTCATTCATGTTGGGGCTAAGCGAGCAGGCGAATAAAACACTATACTTAACCCACGGATCCAACGCTCCCCGACTGCCCCACGCTCCCGTCCAGCCTCATTGCTCAGCGTGGGCGGTGCGGTGATGGTGACTCACCCCGCGCCAGAATGCCGCACAAGTGATCAGCAAAGAGCAGGCATGGGAAAGCAAACAGGAGGCGAGCGGTAAGCTCCATTCTGCTGACCGTGTCCGGGTTAGCGCTGCCACTGAACTCATCGTTAAGGCTTGAGGGCCCGGGCGCGTACATAGGGCAGAAGTGCCGCCGGGCCCCCTACAGCTCTCTCTACTGCCACCCGCCAGCATGAAACAGTATGTTTCGTTGCCAGGCAAGGCTCAGAGTCGGCAACTTACTAGGGGTAGCCACTATGCAAGCACTGCTCCGGCACCACTAAATGTCTGAGGCCCCGGGCAAGTTGCTATTACTGCTACGCCGGTAGTTATGCCCCTAACCCATACCACACCAGCCTTTTAGGTTGTTAGTATTTTTGGGGTTGAAAAGGTGACAATCCTAGAAAGCTGCAATATATGTTAATGTGTAGGCATATAGTGACATTTGTTACCAATAGCCGCCCATTACCATAAAAAAATATTTTGTAGTATTAGGTTATGTTTGGCTGGCCCCATTCAGCTCTATTATCAGCGGCGCGTAACTTCTCTCCAAAATTCACCTCCCCCGGCGAACAAGATATGATTATATTGACGCTGGAGTTAGATTGGAGAACGAAATTCATAGCACTCTTTTGAATACTGCTACAGAAAATGAACCATCATTTCCAGGCGGCGCAAGACTGGCGTATATGAATCTGGAAAAACTCCGCGAACAGCTACCTTAAAATACGCCTGTGTGCACAATACCCAAACTATTTATTTTATAGGAACCGCTACAAGCAGTCGGAGTAGTAAAGGGACTTGCTAAATGCCAAATAAACCAGATAAGCCTGACCTAGTTTATGTCAAAAGGACGCCCTGGATATCTATGTACAAATATAATATAAACTCAGATATACATAGGTGCCTTCTGTGGCTTTCACACTAAAACGAGCTGAACAATTAGTAATAAACGCAAAATGGCAATTTGAGGATATAGCAAAGTATTACTTATTCTGCTAATCAGAAGAAAGGTTTCACCATTGAAATCGTCATTATTTCCCTTCACATTGAATTGCTTTCAAACTCTAAAGTTCTAACCTCCATTGAAATGAATGGAAGAGAAGAGTTTGCATTGTTAGCAAGTGCATGTTTTCAGGGCAGAATCCCACAGACCCCCATTCACACACTGCAGTAAAGATTTGTTTGGAACTCAAGGCCCGATTCTAAAACATGTTATTCTAAAATGCTTTAATCTGCTTGAATAAATTTACTGTAGGTTTCAGGCATGGTAATACAAAGGTGCAAAGTCTGTGACAAAATCTGCGTATAAGGCATTGTTCACAACTGCATTTTAGAATACTAGAGTCGTGAGTAGAGATGAGTGAATTGATTCGAACGAAGTAGAATTCGTTTAGAATTTGAGGAAAAATTTTATTCTAAATGAAGCCGAAGTACATGGCGATTTTGTGTGAAACTGCGCTCACAATTGTGCTAGACATGTGGCAGAAGAACAGAGTGCGTAGAAAAGTAAAGCGAACTCCGCCACCCATGACCGACACGACAGCAGGCAGCCAATCACGAACCCAGCCCTATCTTCTATTGATGTTGACAGACTCCCTATAAAATTATGAGCAGCCATGCAAAATACAAAACCACATGTAAAGAAGCACACGTCACGTAAACACATGCATCATCTCTGTAGTCAGCACTCAGAATGCCAGCTCTGAGCAAAATATATCTTTTCTGATTTTATAAGTTACAAGGGGTGAAATAATCCTATCAACTTACCACAGTGAGACCTCAAATACACACCTCGATGCTGACCAGCATTTCTTATTTATGATGGCTATTTGTGCAATCTTTGACAAATAGGTTTAATTTTTTCCACATTATTGTATGTGGAACTTGTTTCAAATCCAGTGTGTGTAATTTTCTTCTGCCTACACACATCTAAGAGACCCATCCAGTTCAGTCCTTGTAAGGGAACACAGAAGACATTCGATAATATTTTCATTTACCGCTTGTCATAAGCTTTTTATGGATCACAACTCCGTGTTTCTTTATTTGCATCTTAGCAATACATTTATTGACTGATATTGACTGATTGAAAGCGTGACACTGACGGATGAAAAGGAAGGGCAAAAAGATCAGAGGACGTCAATGCAAAATTTACTGCTGACGACCCTCCTCCAACCCTCTTTCGTGGTGGGCAGTGTCTCTATAATTATATCAGTTTATAACAGAACAGGTTCTTCATAAACAGTGGAATCATCTGATAACGGTTGTAAAAGAATTGACGCGCTTTTTGATGCTACAAAGTGGGATCTTTCGAGCCCTATCGATCTCAGAGTTTCTTCCTAGCGTTGGCGCTGACAAACCTCCAAGAGCATGCAAGGCAGCTTTCACGCAATTTCTGATATTTGTGATCAAGTTTTTGGTGATACCCGTAACACCAGCCACATAAGAGTAATCTACTTAAAGTAGACGTTGTATAGAGTGGGCGCCTGACATCTCTCGTTTCACACTAAATCATCAGCATTGTTTCAAACTAAAATGCTCCCTGTTATGAGTTTTCTCAACCGGGATGTCTAGAAACTGGCTCCCTTGTAGAGCGGATCCTCGTGGTCCCAACATGGGTTGCAAGGATGGAAACACGTCTGCATTGGGAAACTCCGAAGTGCAGGACTGGCTAGCCGTGCTGGATATCCAGGAGAACAAGGTGCAATCCTTGCTCAGTGCACAGGGGTGCCGTTAAACAGGTGGCACAGTCCCAAGGATGATAGTAACTTGGTGTAACGACAGGTACCAATTCAGTAAAGCCGACGTCGGATACAATGCTTGCATCATGCTAATCCGGCATGTACCCTTAGTAAACATGCAGTGAGAAGCGTCCAGGATGTACAGCAAGCAGCAAATGCAAGCATCCAAGTGGTACAAGCACTATGAATGTCACAAAACATATCAAAGAACTGACCCAGAAGCAGAAGTGGTAGACAGTCTTCTAATTAAGCCAGAGGCCACTGGGCCGGACATAGGAAAACACTGACTCTTTAAGTGCGTGGCATGTGACCTCGCTTCGCCGTGGTGCCCTAGAGGGACCCGTGGGCGCACAGGACACCAGGGAGCGCGGAGGAAGCGATGGGGACTTAAATCTGCCAGCCTGAATACAGCAGTAGGACAGACAGGAGCCGGGACACTAGAGGCTGTCGCAGCAGCAGCCAGGTGATGGGAGACACAGGCACGCCGACGGTCCATAGCTGGAACTGCAGCGTGAACCCGTGATAGAGACATATTCCCCCCCCCCCCCCCCCCCCTTAAAGCCCTCTCCCACCTACTAGCCGGGTACCCACAAAGCATACCAGTGGTAACCAACCTACCTCCTCTGTATCCCCGGAACTGTCTTTCCAGAGGAGGTTGGTCCGGCAGAGTACCCCGAATATCTTCTTGGATTCTGGGGAGCAAAGCATATGCAAGGGTGAGAGGTGGAGTGAGAAGCAGAGGTGATCTATACAGACCCAGAGGCCACATCTTGCACACGAGGTTTGCTTCCCACCACAAGGACAGCGGCAACAAACGGACAGAGAAGCCGAAGGGGCGGACAGCTCCATATGGGGCGCTGTCTTTGATGGCAAGCGTAGAATGGCAATGCAGTGCCCATATGACAACCTTCACCCTTTACCCCAATCCTGAGAGTGTACAGTGAACGATGGAACCTACGTAAGCCAGACGCCAGGATTCTGTGTGTGAGCAAGAAGACCTTGGCAGGACAAAGAAGTGGAAATCTTCTCTTGAAAGAGTGAACAACACAATTCAGACGAAACACAGGCTGGGTATGGAACCGGACCTGGCTAGTCCACAGCAGGTCGATCTCGCCCATTGAATAGATGAGAAATGTAAGGGCTTCACTAGACAAGAGACGGCAAGCCGAACCTTCTCTCCAGCAGAGATGAAAGATGAAGTTTCTCCTGCTCGTGAAGAGCCGGAATCAGCCTAGCAGGAACTTCATAGGCAAGCACCCGATATGCAAAAACGAGAAAGCGACCGGATTAGTTCAGACTAGGGAGCAGACACCACCATCAAGGCAGGCGGTCACCTCACCAGCAAAGACCTAGGCCATCAAGGGTTTACTGGGCGCAGCTGCTTGGACTGAGGCAGTTCTTCAGGTAGTTTCCGTGTACGTCGCCGCCCAAAAACAGTACAGGCAGAGATTTAAGGCTTGCATCGGACAGGAGCGTCACCTCTGTGAGAGATTGATTGCTGGTTGACATTCCAATAGGCACAAACTTGGCGGAAAACATGCAGGTGACAGACTGGTTTGACTCTCGTGGCTAAATCATATACAGACAGCACAGAGCTGCTTTGCGAGGACGACAGACCACAGTGCTGTCTGTTGGCGAAGCTCAAGCTCCTCACAGCATACGGCATGTTAATAATCGGTTAGCAAGAGCGATGAGGTCATCCAGGGTAGTGGGAAGGTAACACAGATCAGCTAAACTCGTCCCTTGCGATGAGTCCTTCGCACGCCCCCCTCCAGTAAAGTCATCAATGAGGCCGTCATGTGTTTCCAAGCAGAAGCACGGAGGCCAAGGAACGGAACAAGATTGCAATACTGGCTGTCAGGAAAAAGCGCCCGCTTCCGCCATTCCCACTCTAGGTCGCCTGGCCTGACCTTCTGACTGTATTGTGTTGTTTTGCTCTGCCCGCTATGGAGAGCACCAAATGTCAGCCAGATACATGTTCGCACCCACAGATAACCCCTGTCCACACGAGGCACAGGAAACCGCATGGAGGTGACGCCATAGAACACTCTCCATATCATCAGAAATCCTGAACGGCAGTCCACGCAGATATTCTATTTTTAGTTAAAAGACTGGACCGTTACCCCCCTACTTATAACAAGGGCCGAAAACCAGCCAATGGGGTATCTACATAATATAGACCGAGTTGCATATGCCTGTGAAGGCCGCATGATCAAGACAGACGTAACTCATATATAGAATATTATAGATTGAAATTAGACGCTTGTGAGTCAGACACTCGACCCAGTCAAAAAGTACTGAATGATAAAAATATACAGGTAAGAGTCAGAGGTGCAAATAATTAATTGGGTTTACAGACAAGACAGTAAAATATATCCAGTTTCCTTTTGGTTGGCCCTTGGTGCTTTGGCCCACCCTGGGGGGCTTTTTGTGGCCTGGCTTCTGCGTGTGGATGCTCCTGGAAATGCTCTTAGGTACCCCCCCCCCAAAGGATCAACAGTTGAGCACACCCGGGCCCCTGCTTAGATCTTTGAGGGTACAGCCCATGTGGCTGCCCCCCTTCAACGCCCCACAAAAACCCTGGGAAAGGTCTATGAAATCCTCCCATCTGGCATGAGTTTTGACGAAAACACAAAAATGGACCATAATGCGGCAGGGCATTGGCACAGAACCGAGCCGGGTGCCACCATCAGAATCGGCTGGACCTACACTAAGCCTGGGTATCAGACACCCCTATCCTATGGATCCCTAGGGCCGTTCTGGATTTTCGGTCCCCTGCCTCATGCAAGCATGGGAGGGGTTGGCTATGTGTGCGGGGAGTTCCATATTTTAGGATATGAACTTGCCATGGACCAGTTATGAACGGATTGCCTATAAATCTATATGAAATATCGAAGACGTGACGGCTGGGTTGGATTAATTCAAGTCTTTGAAGCTTGGGGGTTTGAGGCAGCATTTTGTCTTGGGGCTAATTAATGGAATTAGGGTTCTTTTGAGGTGTCCACATCTCCTGTTTGTGCCAAAACTTCCTATAGAAGAGCATTTCCAATGGGTCTTGACTATGCTGATTAATTTGTAAATTGAGCTTTCCTGTGGGGCTGGGGGCCATCTGTGAGATCTGACTAGATACGAAATTGAGTGGATTTTCCTCACACTGGCCTACTGTAGAGTCGCCTTGACGGAACCGGAGCAGAGAAGATGCAGCACATGTGTTGTGCCCAGGTAGCTCGAAGGTTTTACGGAAGGCCTTCAGGAACTCCTGGAGGTCCCCTGTCAGCGCATCCCCTTTTTCCTAAAGAGGTGAGACCCAGGCCAAGGCTACACCCGACAGCAGGCTGATGATGAAGGCCACCTTGGCAAGGTCAGAAGGAAAATGGTGAGCCAGGACCTCAAAATGGATTGTGCACCGACTGAGGAAGCCGCGACACATATGTGGGTCTCTGGTATAACAGGCAGGCAGAGACAAGTGCAGGCTAGACTGGACATGGCAGCGGGGGATGGAACCACAGCAGGTAGCGGAGCAGGTGTAGGTGCCAGTGCAGACACGACTTCGTCCAGACGGGTGGTGATGGTCTGTAGCTTCTGGAACAATTGCTCGAGGTGGATGCCATGATGGTTCACAACAGCTACGATGTCAGGCAGGGTCACTCCGGTGGGATCCATACTGTATGGTCAGTTCATACTATTACATTTTCCAACCGGGATGGCTAGAAACGTTCGGGTATGGCAGATCCTCTGGGCCCACCACGGGTGCAGATGGTAACACTTAAATGGGTGGCGCAGTTCCAGGATGATAGTAGACTTAGTATAACGTCAGGTATCAGCAGGTATAGCAGACTGGTGCAGCGACAGAAGTTCAGCAGGACACTTGTAAACGTAAACGAACAGGAGTGCAGGTAAACGTACAGGAGTGCAGCAGCAATGCAGCAGCCAAGGAGTCAAGCTCTATGAATGCACAAACACAACAACTAACTGACCCAGAGCAGAGGTAGGAAGTTCCTTATGAAGTCAGAGGTCACAGGTCACTGGGCCCGGAATAGGAACACTGACTCTTTTTAAATGCAGGCAGTTTCCGGGGCGCGTGCCCCTAGAGGGAGCACATGTGCGCACATTACGCAGGGAGGTTGGACATAAGGGGTGGAGACTCGAATCTACCAGCAGGAACAGCAGTAGGACAGACAGGAGCCAGGACAGGTGAGTGACAAGAGCCAGGTACACCAGAGGTTGCCACCGCAGCAGCAGCCGTTCATGGGAGACACGGCATGCCGACAGTCCATGGCAGGGACTGCAGTGTGAACTGTGACACTCCCTATGCATATTTGAGCATGGCAAAATGTTCTACAACACCATACAGGCTCTCTGCAGCCAGGAAATAGCTGTTTTTTAATGCAATTAGTCGCAAATTAATTCTGAACAAACCGAATTTTGGGGGAAAATTCGGCGAATCGTCCGAATCAAATTTTTGAGAAATTCGCTCATCTCTAGTCATGAGAGTCAAGTGAAAGGTTAAAGGGGTTTTCCAAGACTTTTAAAAACCTCCCTACCACCTCCCACTGGGCTAGAATAGAAAATTAACCCATGCTTACTGCTCCCATCACCACCGTTCCAGCAATGTCCGAGCTCCAGTGTCCCTCACGTTAATGAATCCTGATTTCTTCAGCAATACTTAACCCCTGGGATCACTGTCTGTATGTACAGTATGTGACTGCTAAGGCTAAAGATTGGTTGTAGCACCATGTGATCTGTAATAGAAAGTTGTTGATAATTCCATAACATAAAATTAATAAATTTGGTTAGAAACCCCCTTTGGCTGGTTTTAATGAGGCTGGGGGTAAAGGTTTTTCTCCAAGTGTTTTTTTAACATAGGTCTGATTTTTTTTCATTCAAGGGAATGGTTTGATGGGGTCTGTTCCACGAAAACCCAACTCCCCCCCGTTTTCAAAGGTTAGTCAAAGGATAATTAATTAGGTACCCTTTTCTGAAAACCCCTTTGGGGGCTTTCCACGGAATGGTTTTTTATTGATTTTTCATGCGTTTTTGGATGTTTTTTTTTTTTTGAAAAAATGTAAAGCATTAATTGCTGTGCCCCTTTTTGAAAAAAAAGTGCAAAAATAAAAAATGCATCAAAAAACGCACAAACAAGACGGTAAAAGCAGCCATATTTCCTTTTTCCCCAAAACCAAAAACCCTTTTAATTTGTTTTTAACCCTGTAATTTTTAAAACGGGGTTTTGGGTTTCAGGGTTTTTAAAAATGTGGGCCCGTGAGAGTTTTTTGTAGGCCGAAAGAAGTTTCCCCCTTTCCCCTCTCTTGGGAAAGGGTGGTGACATTGGTTGTTGGACTGTGTTGGGGGGTTTGGGTTCATGTTCAGTTTGCCATTTTAAATGAAAAGGTGGGGTGGCCAGGTTTTAGTGGACAGATTGATTTAAACCCCTTTCTTAAATGGCAAACCCTTGGGTGTGTGTATTTTGTTAAATTTTTTTTGAATTGATGTCATAATTTGGGGTTACCAGAGGGAAAAAACTGGGGCCCTTTGGGGGAAATGTGGAACAATAAATCATGGGAGAGGGTAAGGGAAATTTGGGTTTAAATTTTTTTTTTAAGCACAGTGGGAAAAGGGGGGTAAGGAGGTTCATTTAAAAATCTTGGGGAAAAACCCCCCTCGTTCCAAAAAATAAATAAACACACCCCGTGCCCCCTTAAAAAACAAATGTTTCGGGGGAAAATAATTTGGGTAGTAGGGTTTATAAATCTGGCAATTTTTTCCCCCCTACAAAAAAATGGATTTGGTCTGTAATTTTGATCGTGGTTTTCACTTCCGAAAAAACACATTGTTGATTTTGAATTAAAATTTCTTTTAAAGAGGGAAAAAAAGTTTTTTGGGTTTCAATAAAAAAAACTGAGGGTTAATTTTTTTGGGTACAGAAAAACTTTTGTTGGCAATTTTAAAAGGTAGTTCTTGATTAAAATTTGCACCCACGCAAACAGGATTTTTGAACCCCACTCCTCCTTAAGATCTTCCCGTTTTTTTTTGAGGCTATCCCCTGAGCGGGATTTTTTCCCTTTAAACTCCTTTTTTAAAAAATTTTTTGATTGGGTTCAGAATTTTGGGGAAAAAAACTAGCCAAAACACTCCAGGACCTCAAAATACTTTCCCTTTTGGAGCCCCTCCTTTTTTTGCCCTGACTCCCGTATTTGGGTCATTTTCCTTGGTGAAAACCCCGCCATGACCCTTCTTTCAATGTCTTATGGGTGTAAAGGTTTTGGAGTGGTCTTCCCCTGGACCCCCCACAAGCGAGGTTGTAAAGCCACGCCCAGGGGGTGGAGTTAAGTAGGTCCGGGGTTTTCACCAGAAACCCCCCGCAAAGGGGGGATGGACTTGTTTCGGCGGATTACTACCAGGCCGTACCCCCCGAGTGGGCTTTTTGGTGGCATCCGAGTTTTTTGCCCAGTTTCCCAATCGTGAAAAAAGGGGGTCTTTGTCAGGGGCAGGCAGAAGGTTCCGGGCAGGCGGGAAAAGGTTTGTGGTCCCAAAGGGGAAAGGAGACCCGAAGGTACGGGGGGAAAAGTAGACGAATAAGACCCCTTGGGAAAGCTTCTCTCTAGGCACGGGCACTATCGATTTGGGAAGGCAGTGGGAAAGGGGCAAAGGAAATTAAATAGGGCTCAGGCCTGGTGAAAAACCAAACACGGGGTACGGGCCCTTTAAATTGAGCTGTAGCGCAGCGGGGCGCCCCCTTTGGGGGTTGAGGCCGGGGGCCGGGGAGCAGGGACCCCACGGGCCCGAAGCACAGCAGGAGTGCGGCGAGGTAAGTGAAAGGGGGGGCTGCGAGCATGCCTTTCCCGCCCGAGGGTCGGGGTGTGGCGTGCTCGCAGCGGAGGGAAAGCCCGTGGGATGCGGGGTTGGGGGCGACCCGACAAAGGTGGTTTGCAGGGACAACCCCCAACAGTACCCCCCCTTTGGTTCCCCCTTTTTTTAAAATTTCAGAAACCCCTTCAGGGGGAACCCGGTTTGGGAAGGGTTTCCTCTGGCTACACGATTTTTTCTTTTTGGCCCCCAAACCCCCCCGATCCCACCAAGAAAACCGGGTTTTCCCCCAACCGTTTTTTATGGGTTTAACATTTGGAGGGGTCAGGCCCAAGGGAGATGGAGGGGGGTTTAACCCCGTGAGAAACCATTGAGGACAACCCGGGGTTTTTAGCAGGGAGCATTGGGAAAAAGGGGGTTTTTGGGGGGGGATAGTGGGAGGGGAGACGGAGGGTTTTTAGGCCAAAGGATTGAGGCGTCTGGACCCTTCAAAGGGGGCCTGGGGAACCCCGGGACCCCAAATTAAGGTTTGGAATTTTTTTTAGGGGAAAATACTGGGAGACAAATTACAAAATTTTTCCCCCGGGGCAAAAGGGCTGAGAAGGGTAATTTTCCTTTTTTGCCCCTTTAACTTTCATGCGGGGCAGAGGCCTGGGGCAGCGATTGGTTTTTCTTGTCCCATATGACGGATAAATCGCCCCGGAAAGTATGGGGCTACGCAGGTACATCGGAGGAGGTGGAAGGGGCCCCAGAAGGGGGGAGGGGGTGGGGCCGGTCAAAGGCCAACGGAAAAAAAGGTGATGCCCCCGGCAGAATTTAAAACTCCCGAGAAAATAAAAGAAATTGGCCCCTTGGCAACAGGAATAGGGCCAGGCGTCCCTGTTTTGAGCAGACCCGAAATGGCGGAGTAGGTACCCCAAAGGGGGTGATTCACCTCCCATTGGCCCTTCGATGTGGTGGTATGCCCAGGGGAAAAGCCAGTTTGACCTTTTTTTAAATTTCGCACAGAGACCCCGTCAAAACTTTGAGAAAAAATGGGAAATCCCCCCGGGCAGAAAAGTTTTTGCTGGGAAATTTCCCTGCAATGGAAAATTTTGTTGAAAAAAAAAAAAATTGGCTAGGGCCCTGGCGGGGAAAGGGGCGGGCCAGCGGAACAAAGTGTGCCCTCTTGGAGAATCTGTCCGGGGGACCAAACCCAAAAAATCCGTATTTCTGGCCGAGGGGGGGGGGGGGATAAATCGGTGATAAAGTCCCCTGGCGATGTGCGCCAAAGGGGGGCCCAGGAACTGGGGAAAGGGGGGTAAAAAGTCCCCCCGGTTTTTAAATTTGAGGGGGCTTTTTTTACGAGCACGGTGGTACAGGCTTCCACAAATTCTTTTAAATCCCTTGGCCCAAATCCCGGGGCCCCCCAAAAAAAATCGGGGCAATTTGGGGAAAGGGGATTACGAACCCTGGGGGTGAACCCGGGTTCCCGAGGAAGAATGACCCCAAATTTTAGCAACCTTTTTCCGGGGTCCCCCCCGGGGCACGTACTTTTTTGCACGGAGGTACACGTTGGGGGGGTTTACGGGAGCCCTTTGGGTATTAGAATTCAAGGGGTTTCAATGGGCCCCCGGGTGTCTTCCTTTCACCCCTAACATTTGGAGGCACGGGGGGAAAAAGGGTCGGTTTGTTTCCTTTCTGGGGTCGGGAAAAAGGATAATAAAAAATTAAAAAAGGGAGAAAAAACATTTTACCCTGGTTGGTGTGGGTTCAGCATTGCGCTGTTTGGAGGTAGAGGAGATTCTTATGGTAAATAAAAATTTTTTACAGGATGCCGAGCCCCCCCCAGGAGGGGGCAATAGGGCAAACGTTTGGGCGGGTGTGGAGGGAGAGTCTCCCCTTGCTTGTCAGAGGAAAAACATATTGAAAGTCTTGGTGGCTTGCGGCAGACCTGACAGTGCCTGGGGGCTGAAAAAAGGGGGAAGAGGGGGGGGGCCCCCGGGGGAAGGGGGCCCCCTAGACCCGCGGGGGGACTGGCAAATCTCCGACCCCGGAAAGTTAAAAACTTTAAAAAAACTTCCAAATCGGCATTGGGGGGGTGGCGCTGCAAGGGCCCAAAGGGAATCCCCAGGGAGGGCACAGGGGGAAGAACAGGGTAGTATGAAGACCCCGATCCTTTTCTCTTTGTGTAAAGTTTTTATTGTTTGGGCCCCCTGCTTTGGGCTAAAGAGGATGGGGGTTTTCAGAAGCTCATCAGAGACAGACGCGATGACCAAGGGTTGGTCTAAACGGACCACCGAGAGACGATACATGGCCACCAACGCAGCGTCCATAAAATTCCCGGCAGATCCGGAATCCAAGAAGGCCGCCACTTGAAATGAGATCCCGGAATTGGTTGTGACCAGAACTGGCAGAATAAGCTGAGGAGAGGGATTGTTCACACCTAGGGACGCCTCTCCCACGAAGCCTAGGTTCGTGCGTTTCCCAGACGTTGCGGACGGAGCGGACAACCCCTGAGGAGGTGTTCAGGGCTGCCACAGTAGAGGCATGGGTTCCCCTCACGTCGTCGAGTCAATTCTGGAGGAGTCAGGTGGGCTCTGTCCACTTGCATGGCTTCTTCCATGACTGGCTGAGAAGAAGGCAGTGGCGGCCGAAGAAACACCGGTGCAAGACGGGTTAACGACTTGTTCGGATTGGTTCACGCTCTTGGCGGAGCTCCTCACGTCTCTCCGAAAAGCGGATGTCAATCCGGTTCATCAGGTGGATGAGCTCGCTTAAGGAAGACGTAGGGTCCCTGGCGGAGAGAGCATCCTTAATCTGGCTGGAGAGGCCCCTTCTTAAAAGTGGCGCACAAGGCTGTATCATTCCAGCCAGCTCCGAAGCAAGTGTGCGGAATTTGCACGGCGTAGTCACCAACGGAGGAGTTCCCTTGCTGGAGATTCAGCAATGCGTCTGGCAGACGAAGCGCGGGCAGGCTCTTCGAAGACGCTGCGGAATTCCTGCAGGAACGTCACAAGATCAGCAGTGACTGGATCGCCTCGGTCTCAGAGAGGAGTCGCCCAGGCCAGGGCTTTCCCGGAGAGGAGACTGACCACGAAGGCCACCTTGGACCTTTCGGACGGAAGTTGTCCTGCCATCAGCTCCACGTGGAGGGAGCACTGGGTGATGAAGCCCCTGCAGGCTTTTGGGTCCCCATCAAATTTCGTCGGCATAGACAACCGGGGTTTAGGGCCGGTGGACATCCCCGGAGCGGCTGCCACGGAAGGCGCCACGGCAGCCGATTGTTGCTGCTGCGTAGCGAGGAGCTGCTGCATCATAGAGGACACTGGTTAACTCCCTGCGCCTGCTGAGTAAATCTGTTTCGACTGTTGGGCCCCACAATGGTGGTGATGTCAGAGACGCTCGGTAGTGGCCACCTTGGCGGGATCCATGGGCGAATCGAACTGTAACGGATATGGTAGTGGATCCTCTGGACCACCACAAGCGATGGTGTAAGCCACGCCAGGGAGCGGAGTCTAAGTAGGTCCGGTTTTCACCAGAGCCCGCTGCAAAGCGGGATGGACTTGCTGCGGCAGATTACTACCAGGTCGCTACCCCTGATGTAACTTGCTTGTGGTGGCAGCTGAGGTATTGCGCGGTACAGAATCGTGAAGCAGGTTCGTAGTTGGGGACAGGCAGAAGGTCAGGACAGGCGGCAATGGTTCATGGTCAAGGGACGGAGGCAGAAGGTACGGTACACAGTAGACGGATAAGACACTTGGGAACGCTTCCTCTCTAAGCACAGGGCACTATCGATTCGGCAAGGCAGTAGGGAAGGGGCAAGACTTAAATAGGGTCAGTGCCTGGTGAAACCAATCACCGGCGCACTGTCCCTTTAAATTGAGCTGTAGTGCCCGTCCGGCCGGCAGCAGAGACACACGCCCAAAGCACAGCAGGAGCGCGGCGAGGTAAGTGAAGGGGGCTGCGAGCACGCCTGCAGCCTGAGGGTCGGGATGTGGCGCTGCGAGCAGCGGAGGATGCAGCTGGGGTGCGGGTGTGCCTGCGACCCAACACGGGGGTCGCAGGGACACCCGTGACACTGAGGAAAGGAAGTTGTCGGCCAAAGTTTTGCGATACATGGACCCACCCGGCTTCCCTTCAAAACGGTGCAGTGGTCCTGTCCCTTTTACAGATAAGGACCCCCAAAGTATGATATTTCACCCCGGGCTCACATTTGGGGGAGGGTGTTCTTGGGGTTTTACTCATCCTTCTTCCTCCTCCAAACACGGCAAGTGGAGTTGATACCAAAAAGTTCTGTTTTGGTCTTATCTGACCAAATAAACTTCTCGCATTTCATCTCTGGATCATCCAGATGGTCATTGGTGAGCTTCAAATGGGCCTACTGGTGTGTGCAGTGGGACCTTGCTGCCCTGCAGGATTTTAATCCATGATGACACAGTGTGTTACTAACGGTAATCTTTGGGACTGTGGTCCCAGCTCTATTCAGGCCATTGACCAGGTCCTTCCGTGTAGTTCTGGGCTGATTCTAGACCTTTCTCACAATTATCCTTACCCCATGAGATCTTGCATGGAGCCCCAGACTGAAGCAGATTGACAGTCATCTTGTGTTTCTTCCATTTTCGAATAACTGCACCAACAGTTACTGCCTTCTCACCAAGCTGCTTGTCTGTTGTCCTGTAGCCCATCCCAGCTTTGTTTAGGTCTACAATTTTTTTCCCTGGTGTCCTCAGACTGCTCTTTGGTCGTGGCCATGGTGGAGAGGTTGGAGTGTGATTGATTGAATGTGTATCTTTCATACAGGTAATGAGTTCAATCGGGCAGAGTAGGAGGCTTCTTAAAGAAAAACTAACAGGTCTGTGAGAGCCAGAATTCTTGCTGGTTGGTAGGAGATCAGATACTTTTTTCCTGCAATAAAACGCAGGTTAATCATTTAAAAATCACACACTGTGATTTTCTGTATTTTTTGTAGATTCTGTCACTCACAGTTGAAGTGTACCTACGATAAAAATTACAGACCCCCTCTATTTGTTGGTTGGAAAACTTGCAAAATGGACAGCGCATCAAATAGTTATTTTCCCCACTGTACAATATCATCCTATAATTAGCAATACTCACTATGCCCCCTAAAAATTGTCCCACACTTTCTGCCATGTTTATTGCATGCTAAATTATGGAGGAATTCTCCTTCATCCCTTCTAAGGAAGAATATCTCTGCCATAAGGTGTCCTACTGCAGCACATGGAGAGCATTCAGTTTTGTAGCGTGAAGCAAAAGGTACTCTGTGTACATAAAGGCCTGGGCACAATGCCATAGTGTCTGCAAACATTTACAAGGTCTTGTAAAATCTTTGGATAGAGATGTACTTAATGATAAATCATGAGAGAGAAGGTTGCAATCTTGACCAGAACATTCTGTCTCCAG